>PVKP010016215.1:0-48664 GCA_004027715.1 Plecturocebus donacophilus | reverse complement strand
GCATACTTCCTTGCTATTGGGTCCCCTCAGAAAACCCAACAGTCTAGAGACTTAAGGAATGATCTTGGCCGGGCGCGGTGGCTCACGCCTGTAATCCCAGCACTTTGGGAGGCCGAGGCAGGCAGATCACGAGGTCAAGAGATCGAGACCATCCTGGCCAACATGGTGAAACCCCGTCTCTACTAAAAATACAAAAATTCACTGGGCGTGGTGGCGCACACCTGTGGTCCCAGCTACTCGGGAGGCTGAGGCAGGAGAATGGCTTGAACTCGGGAGGCGGAGGCTGCCGTGACCCGAGATGGCGCCATTGCACTCCAGCCTGGTGACAAAGGGAGACTTTGTCTCCAAAAAAAAAAGAGGGAGGAGGCATTTCTAGGACTCACTGAGCCCCCGTTGTTACCTGGCTCTGTGTCCGCTGCTCCGTATCTCAAAGCAAACCCAGAAGCTGCGTGTGAACTGAAACCGTGGTGAAATGGCCTGGTCAAAGTCCCACGGCTCAGGTGAGAGAGGCTGCCTTTAAAGGCTGCTGATGTGTGGTCCATGCTTCAGGCCACCGCTGGCCACAGGCTCCATCTGGGGCCCGGTGGGCGGATGAGAAGCCGGGCCACAGAAGCGGGGTCTGAACCCTCTGCTGCCAGACAGCGGGGAAAACAGCCCCTCACCCACGACGTGGGGATGGCCACCTGTCACTCAGGCGGTGGAAAATGACCACCTGTCACTCAGGCACTGGAAAGCATTAAGTTGAATAAAGAAGACGGTGCACAGTACCTGATACGAGTAAGCCTTCAATGAGAGCTACTATCGGAGGTACCTCTCCCCTTTCAGTCTAACGTCATGGTTCTCATCACTCACGGTGATCACCTTGTTCCGCTTTAAAACACCATATACGGTTTTCTCTAAGATACATCAAGTGTGAAATGCAGAAGAAAACATGCGGGGGAGGGAAGGCAGGTCAGAAATGCCCTTTTCTCTACTGATCAGCCTTTTCCCCAAACACTTTCTCAAGGAATTATTAAATACTCAACATGGCGCTGCACTACTTTCATTTTTTTTTAAAGCGTACCAAACAACGAAGCTCCTGCCCTCGGGGGGTTACACCCAGGCTACGTTCATATTTGCAAAGGGCCCCGGGTGTCTGAGCGGCTAATGAACGTCTTGGGTCGGTGTCCTCAAAATCCAGCCCATTGTTTCCCCCGCGAGCGCGATCCGAAGCCTTAGCTCATAACGCGCTGCAGCCCGAATCTCCTGCCAATAAAAGCGCTGAAGCCACCAGAGGTTAAAGCAACCAACATGAGGTGCGACCTCGCCGCGCGCCCCCGGCCTCCGGCACCCGGGCGGAGGGAGCCCCGGAGCGGCTGCGCCCGGCCCCCACCCCCGCATTGCGAGTTCGCTCCCCCGGGGGGAAGCGCTGGCGAAAGAAAACCGGCATGAGCGTCGGCTCTCCTGACAGTCCTGCCTGAAAGAACCTCGTCTGCACTGCAGAATGCCATTAGGTACACAGCGGGGTCGCCATCGTCACTTTTAGGGCGACTTCGGTTTACACATTCAAAGAACGCCTGTCCCGAGCGTGGGACCTGGCGGAAAGGTCACGCTCTCTCCGAAGGGAGATCAGCTCAGGGTTTCCACCCCCGGGGCCGCACGCACCAGCAGCAGCAAAGCCTCCCCTCCTGGTTTCCGAGCTGGGCCTGCGGAGAAAGCGCTGCAGGGGTTTCCAAGGTCATTCCCGGCGCCGGGAGCCCCGCCTGCTGCACCACCGAGCTTTCAGGAGAGATGCCCACCGCGCGTGGGGAGTCAATACTAGAACCTTAGTTTCCTTTGCGGTGCTCAGAATTTGATCGGTGATCTTATTAGGGAAGCCTATTAAGAAGCTCCAAATCAGAGACCTGCTCTGGAACCACGGAGCAGGGAGCAAGGGAGAAACTGCAGTCTCCTCCAAACGCTCAGACCCAGCGCAAGTGCAGCACGCAGGGGTTGCGGGCCCGGCCTGGCCCCGAACAGCCGGAGCTGGACTGGAGGACGCAGCCCAGCGCCACCGCCGGGACTCAGCAGTCCCTGCCCCATGCGCCCCTCCACTCTTGTGTAACCCGGAGCGGAATGTCCTTCGCAGCATTCTTCTCTAAAGGGAGAAGAACTGTTTCTCACTGTGAACACCTCACGAGGGATTCCCATCAAATAAAACTGCTTGTTGATGGCCTGATTTGTTCATTCGGGAGAATAAACTCTTTCTATCCATACATTATTGTTGTTATGGATTCCGTTGTTAAATCATACATAAAAGGCCTAAGCTGTACCAAGCCTATTTTAGAAATAAAAATGTGATTGTGACATGAATCTTAATGAGATCCTCATTTTAAATGGTGCCTGAGAATATGCATTGTTTTCAATGCTTCCTTTTATTTTCACCATCTTGTTGTCCTAAATATTTTTTTAAGTTGTAAAATGCATTTTCTTATAATGTATTCATTCACCATCTTAGTCTGTCTGTTGCCTTTTGGGTCTTAGGTTATTTTTTGGTGACCAGAAAGTAAAATGTGTATTTAAAAGAGGTTTTCCAGGTGGCGCACAGTAGTTCATGCCAGTAATCCCATCGCTTTGAAAGACCAAGGAGGGCAGATCGCCTGACCCCAAGGGTTCAAGATCAGCCTGGGCAACAGGGCAAAGACCTGTCTCTACAAAAAATAAAATAATAATAAAAAAATAGCCAGACATGGTGGTATGGATGTCTGTAGTCCCAGCTAGTGGGGTGGAGGGAAGAGAGTTGGGGGTTCAGAGGGGGTGGACAGGTTGAGATGGGAGGGAGGTTGAGGCTGCAATGAGCCACTGCACTCCAGCCTGGGCAACAGAATGAAATCCTGTGTCAAAAAAAAAAAAAAAAAAGGTTTTCCAAAATGATATGCTAATTCATACCATTCATCCTTCAAAATAAACCCCTTCACAGTCTTTTGCCTTCCCTATGTCCACTTTTCCTCTGTACTAAATCTTTTCAAACATAAACGAATCTACAAACAAGTGTTTTCCAAAGATGTGGCTTTTAGAACACCAGTTCTGCAAGATCCTCCCAGGGAAAGAAGCCGGCCAGTGTATTTGGGAAATTATGCTCTTTCTTTCTTTCTTTCTTTCTTTCTTTCTTTCTTTCTTTCTTTCTTTCTTTCTTTCTTTCTTTCTTTCTTTCTCTTTCCTTCTTTCTTTCTTTCTTTCTCTTTCCTTCTTTCTTTCTTTCTTTCCTTTCTTTCTTTCCTTTCTTTTTTCTTTCCTTCTCTTTCTTTTCTTTTCTTTCTTTCTTTCTTTCTTTCTTTCTCTTTCTTTTTCTTTCTTTTCTTTCTTCCTTCCTTCCTTCCTTCCTTTCTTTCTTTCGAGGCGGAGTCTCGCTCCGTCCCCAGTCTGGAGTACAGTGATGTGATCTCGGCTCACTCCAACGTCCACATCCCGGGTTCAAGCAATTCTCCTTCCTCGGCCTTCTGAGTAGCTGGGACCACAGGCGCCCGCCAGCACACCCAGCATTCTCTCTTTCTGGGGGTCACATCTCACAGTAAGCCTCTCAGTCAAGAAGCTTACTGAACTTAGCTTAGTCCAGTATTTTCCAAATTTCTTTGAATGTGGAACCCTTTTCCAAGCAAGATTTATTAATATACCATGAAATTTGTATTTTCTGGATTACACTTTGGGAATCGGTGATTTAAACCATCTAACATACGGAATAATTTTAGGTCAAATAAAACTGAGATGTCAAGATGCAGCACAAGAATTTTTTAAAGAGAATTAAGAAGAAGCTAGTCCTAGTTGCTATTTGTGAATGTTATAAAGCCATTGTGCAAAAAAAAAAAAAAAAAATGCTTTAAATAACTGGAAGAGTAGACACCATGTCAGAATTCTGAAACTATAAGAAGGTTCCAGAAATATTCCTTTTTCCCCCATGGGAGCTATAACTCAAAGTGTGGTACAGTTTATCTTTGTTGAATTGGCCTCCTCGTTAGCCCCAACACACCTGGAGGATTTAAAAATAGTCCCCTAGGTATAGATTTCCTGCAGCATTGGAAGTGGATTCAAAGCTCAGGAGAAAGGGCCACCCAGTCCAAACCTATTCCATTACTACTTGAGCCCCGCCCTTGCTCCCCAAAAACATTTATGCACCCTAGCAGGCTCTAAGCTGCCAGCAGACCTGCATGTTTGACAAGCCTTATATGTGTTTTCTTTCCCTGGAGGCAGAGCTAACGGGGAAAAAAATACACATAAACATCACCCTTGAGAACAAGACAGTCAAGCTAGCAGTCGAAGGGCTATTCAAACTGTGACCCAGCTGGACTAATTTTTATTTAATGAAAACACTGTATAAAAGGAACTCCAGGTGTGTCAAGCACCTGCGTAATAGGAAGAGGCGAGTAGGCAAATGAAAAGGGCTGCATTTAGTCTTTCTCAGTCCGAGAGGTTCCTCAGAAAGTGGGGCAGAAGTGTTTATGTTTTGTTTTGTTTTGTCTGTTTTGAGAAGAGTCTTGCTCTGTCGCCAGGCTGGAGTACAGTGGCGTGATCTTGGCTCACTGAACCCTCCGCCTCCTGGATAAAAGCGATTCTCCTGCCTCAGCCTCCCGAGCAGCTGAGATGACAGGCACGCGCCACCAGGCCCAGCTATTTTTTTGTGTTTTTAGTAGAGACGGGGTTTCACCGTGTTGGCCAGGATGGTCTCGATCTCCTGACCTCATGATCTGCCCGCCTCAGCCTCACAAAGTGCTGGGATCACAGGCGTGGGCCACCGTGCGGCTCGATATGGTTTTTTGTTTTTTTGAGAAGGAGTCTCACTCTGGCACCCTAGCTGGAATGTGGTGGCACCATCTCGGCTCACCGCAGCCTCCACCTCCCAGATTTAAGCGATTCTCCTGCCTCAGCCTCCCGAGTAGCTGGGACTATAGGTACGTGTCACCACGCCCAGCTAACTTATGTATTTTTAGTAGAGATGGGGTTTCACCATGTTAGCCAGGCTGGTCTCAAACTCCTGGCCTCAAGTTATTCACCTGCCTCAGCCTCCCAAAGTGCTGGGATCACAGGCATGAGCCACCTCACCTGGCAGAAGTGTTTACGTTAAAACACCTAAAAAACTGCCCTTAGACACCCTTGCCTATCCATGGCTGCCTACAGCACACTTCCTTCTCCCTACCCCACACATGAAGGCACAGGAGGTAATATGGATGCAACTATGGGATTAGGCATTACATTTCTCTTATATTCCTCACAACACTTAGCAGAGGACTGGGTCAAAAATAGATGTCCAAATAAGTAATAATGGATTGATTAATTAATTGATCAACTGATGGCCCTTCTAAAGTTACTTACTGTCTGAGAGAAGCTGGACTCATAATGGAAACACTTTGTTCCTGTTTTGCCCCAGGAGATTATTTTATATTTCAAGAGAGCCTCACAGTTTGAACTGGACTGTGAAAAATGAACCAAAACAAGCTGGCGAAGAGTTCTCAAATTCTATTCCACCCACAAAATTTGCATTGCTTCTATTTGTCAAATGCCACCAGGCCCTTCATATATATCATCTTCTTCCACACAAAACAACCTGAAACTGCGAAGGTGTGTGTGTGTACATGCTGTTACTTAATCGTCATGAATTTTATGGAAACTTCCTAAAGGAATAAAAATAATAGGCAAAACCTGTCTCATCTAAGCCCAGCAAGTGATTGTTCAGTTGGATGTTCGACTTATTTAACATAAGCACAGGCTTAATTTCATCACTAAGAATTACTAGTATCACATCATATAACCCATTAAACAAATGAGTCTATCCTGAGACATTTATAATCATCAACCATATTAAGACCTAGAGTTTGCTTCTTTTTTTTTTTTTGAGATGCAGTCTTGCTGTCTGTCCCCAGGCTGGAGTGCAGTGGTACAACCTCGGCTCACTGCAACCTCTGCCTCCCAAGTTCAACTGATTCTCCTGCCTCAGCCTCCCAAGTAGCTAAGCTACAGGCCACACCACCACGCCTGGCTAATTTTTGTAATTTTAATAGAGACGGGATTTCACCTTGTTGGCCAGGCTGATCTCCAACTCCTGACCTCAAGTGATCTGCCCACCTCGGTCCCCAAAGTGCTGGGATTACAGGTGTGAGCCACAGTGCCTGGGCAGCTAGTTAAAATTCTTATATTTGAACTGGCTAGATATGTTTAAAGAAGAAAAAAATTATCCAGTATGCATAAGAATTGTAGCATGCCTCTGCATCCACACTTATACTTTCACAGAAAATGAAAGTGATACTTAATTATCAAAACAAAAATCCACAGAATCTACATGTCCAAAACAACTGTCTTTTTCTGTTATTCTCAATCACCTAAGGAGTACAAGAACTGAAAGAGATCTTTTAGCCATTGGTTCCAAGAAATGAAAGTCTTTTCCAATTCAGAATAAGTAATTTCTTTCTTTCTTTCTTTTTTTTTTTTTGAGACAGAGTCTCACTCTGTCACCCAGGCTGGAGTGCAGTGGCGTGATCTCAGCTCACTGCAACCTCCGCCTCCCCAGTTTAAACAAATCTCTGTCTCAGCCTCCTGAGTGGCAGGGATTACAGGCTCATGCCACCATGCCCAGCTAATTTTTTGTATTTTTAGTAAAGACAGAGTTTCACCATCTTGGCCAGGCTGGTCTTGAACTCCTGACCTTGTGATTCACCCACCTTGGCCTCCCAAAGTGCTGGGATTACAGCCGTGAGCCACAGAGCCCAGCCCAGAACAAGTAATTTCTTAGGGTAACTTATATACTATTTAAACAATGATATTATGTAGTAAAATAAAATACTAATCGCTGCTCAGGAAATTATATTTGATTTTATATGGAATGTGTGAATGCCTCTAAGTCAACTAATAATCAAGCTCTGTGCTTTTCTCTCCATGGTGCTCAACTCCATAACAAAACGTTGTCTTTCCATTTTTGTGACCTTAAATCCAGGACTGCTCATTCAATCTCACACTACTCTTCTAAGAATATTTTAGGGCAGTTTGATGGGACATTATGTCCACAATCTATCCAAGCCAAATCAAGGTTATTGACTGGATCTCAGATAGATAAATTTTACCCTTAAAAGTTTTCCACTGTCAGGAAAATGGGGCTGCTACAGGCTGGTGTTTATGCTGCCACCTCTCGGCCTTGTAAGGAAACACACCTCAGGGAGAGGAAAGGGGAACTCTTGCTGCAAATTGTATTCATAATTGTATTTACGTTGGGGCCCATGAAAGCTTCTTAAATGGGGAAAGAGGAGCTCACAGCCTGGAGAATATTATGAAAGCTCTGAATCCTCTCTCTAGAAAAAAATAATTCACAATAGATTTTTGTAGATAAATTGGATGTCTTGAAGCCCATTTGTGTACCCCTTTCTAGACCACATATATGGCAGAGCAACATCATTTTTTTGTGCTGTGACAAAAATTCTGTAAAATAGAAGAAACTGGGCATTCTGGGAGGATGGTTAGAAGATAAGATTCTAATAACATCTATGCAGAAGAAAATTTTTGACATTAAATGATTTTTAGTTCAAAATTGTAGTGTGTGGGGAAGAAAAAAAAAACCTTCAACTTTTCCCTGCAGCCGAGAATGTTTGGATTTCATTTCAAAGTTAATCACTGGGAAAGGCTCTCTGGGAATTCTGGGTGGTATTTCCAATAGAAACATTGTGCTTTTGACACCTCTGTTGTTGATATCTTAAATCCACTGGCAGTTGCGTTTTGGATCAAGTGACTCGCTGGGTCTGGTGCACTTGGTCTGTTTATTTGTTTAGCTTATAGAAATGTCTTCTGTGTTTCTATGAATATTTTTGCAGCACAGGTTACACAGAGTGGTCAGCTGCCTCCAAGTGTTTTAAGGTCTGATGCTTGACTTGTTTAAGATGTAAGCACAGGCTTAATTTCATCACGAAGAATTACTAATAGCACATAATATATACCATTAAACAAATAAGTCTATCTTGAGACATTTGATTGTCATCAACCATATTAAGATGCAGAATCTGAATATCTCAACTTAAAATGCTTATATTTGAAAGGGCTAGATTTGTTTAAAGGTATCACTGGGAGAGCATATCCCACATCTGGAGGCCTCCTCATCTTCCCCAAAATGAAGTCATTCTTCCCATTTCCTACGTAGGGAAAAGGGTCTGGCTGAGTCATTGGAGCATCTGAGAAACTGTTTGAACTAATCCACGAAGTCTTCCACTCTAATGGCATGATTGGCAGGTACTTAAAGAGATATCGATTGGACCAGTTCATCCAACACACTGTTCCTTTTGCCTGTCAGTGGGCCAAGGTATCAACCCAGCAACACTTGAAACCATTTACACTTCCCCTTCAGAAAATTAGCACTCTCTTTATGAGTTCTCCCAAATACCTGTGCATGGTAACAGAGTAAATGATGTTTTATATGTATAGTGACAGAACCTGGTCACTCCGCCTGCCTAGAGAAACAAGCAGGTCTCCCGACTCCTTTTTGTCCTCGTGAAGTTTCATTTTTATCGTTGCTGCTACTCTCATAACTCTATTGTATTATTCTATCAACACGCAATATTTTATCTTGGAAAACAGATCATCATTATTTTACAGGAGAACAAAGATTTCCCAATGCCCTGTGAGTGTTACTGCCAGCTAAGAACAGTTTAACAGACTCCTAACTGATGAAGCACGAGCCCTAATCGCGTTGCAGCCGCCCAGTCCGGGTTGCTTCAGGAGTTTTTACGTTTTATTAATGTAATAAAATGTAGCTTCTACAGTTATCTACAGTCTGTAATTACAGATGCATATTATTGATATTATCTGCGTGATGCTTGAGTTTACTTTTCCATTAATAGAAACTCTGCATTTTATACATTAATTATACAAAGAATTAATGATGGCTTACACAAGTCTGTCTATAAATAGGTATTTTAGAACCAATTATGCCCACAGTAGAGCACACGTTTCTTTAGTGACAAGTTTTGTTCCAAAAGATGATCTTAAATGCATTTGTTCATAAACATAAAGTGATACTATACAAGGGAAAAAATGGGCTGGGTGTGGTGGCTCACATCTATTATCCAGCACTTTGGGAGGCTGAGGCGGTAGGATCACTTGAGGCCAGAATGGGCAACGTGGAGAGACCCTGGTCTCTGTGAAAAATAGAAAAATTCACCAGGAGTGGTAACACACACCTACAGTTCTGGTTACTCAAGAAACTGAGACGGGGCCAGGCACAGTGGCTCGCGCCTGTGATCCCAGCACTTTGGGAGGCGGAGGCAGGCAGATCACCTGAGGTCACAAATTTGAGACCAGCCTGGCCAATATGATGAAACCATGTCTCTACTAAAAATAAAAAAATTGCCGGGTGCAGTGGCCCACACCTGTAATTCCAGCACTTTGGGAAGCCAAGGTGGACAAATCACCCGAGGTCAGGAGTGCAAGGCCAGCCTGATCAACATGGTGAAACCCCATCTCTACTAAAAAAAAATACAAAAAAAAATTAGCCAGGTATAGTGGCAGGCACTTGTAATCCCAGATACTCAATAGGCTGAAGAGGGAGAATCGCTTGAACCCAGAAGGCAGAGGTTACAGTGAGCCAGGATCGCGCCTCTACAATCCAGCCTGGGCAACGGAGAGACTCCATCTCAAAAAGTAATAATAATAATATAAAAATCAGCTAGGTGTGATGGCAGGCACCTATAATCTCAGCTACTGGAGAGGCTGAGGCAGGAGAATTGCTTGAACCCAGGAGGCGGAGGTTGCAGTGAGCCAAGATCATGCCACTGCTCTCCAGCCTGGATGACAGAGAGAGACTCAGTCTCAAAAACAAAAAGAGAGAGAGACTGGGGCAGGAGGATTGCTTGAGCCCAGGAGTTTAAGGTTACAGTAAGCTATGATCTCACCACTCACTACTGCACTCCAGCCTGGGTAACAGAGTAAACCCTTGTCTCAAAAAAAAAAAAAAAAAAAAAAAAAGGGAATAAAATGAACATATTCATGTAAAACTCAGTTTCATGAAAGAACAATGGCTGTTCAACATGGCATCAGTTCTGACTCTTCTTGCTTCTTTTCAATTCTTATAAATTTCATCTAAAAATATCTACATTTTGATTTTATTCTTTACATTCCTAATAAAACATTTATTTAAAAAAATAAAAAAAAGCGTCAAGCTGGACACAGTGGCTCATGCTTGTAATCCCAGCACTTTGGGAGGCCGAGGCGGGCAGATAATTTGAGGTCAGGAGTTCAAGACTGGCCTGGCCAACATGGTGAAACCCCACCTCTAGTAAAAATACAAAAATTAGCCAGGCATCGTGGTGTGCACCTGTAAACCCAGCTACTGGGGAGGCTGAGGCAGGCGAATTGCTTGAACCTGGGAGATGGAGGTCACAGCGAACCGAGATCACAGCACTGGTGACAGAGCAAGACCCCATCTCAAAAAAAAAAAAAAAAAACCTCCAAAATCTACTTGTCCAGAACCAGAACAAAAACCACCAAGGTCTTCTGCTAGTGTCCCCATCACAGGGGATGGCACCACAATCATCCAGCCCCAGAAACCAACCCAGGAGCCATCCGCATTTCCCCATATCTAACCCACCAATGAGTTTTGTGGATTTTGCCTCCTACGTATCTCTTGGATTTGTCTATTTCTCCTCACCTCCACTTTCAGTCCCTGGTTTGAGCTCCATCTTATCTCACTGGAGTTTACGCAGTGGCCCCATAGCCCAAGTCTCTGCATCTATCTCTGGTCCATCACAAATCTATTTTCCATGTTGTAGCAAGAGGAGTGATGTGAAACCCAAACCATGCCACCCTCCCTCTATTGAAAATATTTCTATTGATCTTGAGACAAACAATAAATTCCTTTCCATAGCCCACAAAGTCTTCCTACATGGTTTGACTTCATGTAGCATTCGTCTCTCCCTAGTATGAAAGTTACCTTCTTTGAGTTCCGAAGCCTCAGCTCTCCCTCTGATCACAGGAGCTATGAAGCACAAATTCTGCTTCCATTTAACTTGGTTAACTCTTATCATCTTTCAGGTCCCAGCTTCAGGTACTATTTTCTTAAGGAAGTTTTCCCTTACTAGGCCCAATTGCCCTATTGTGAGCTTTCTTAGCACCTTGCAAATTGAAATTGTATGATTACTGATGTTATTTATTTGAATAATATCTATCCCTCTGATCTATCTATAAGTTTCATGAAGGTAGCATCTGCTTTTGGTCCCCACTCTAGCTCTGATGTCTTGCTGAGTAACTAGCACATAGTACATACTCAATAAATGTGTTGGTTGGTTAGTTAATAGGTTGACTGATTGGTTGATTGGTTGATTGAATAAGTGAAAAATGAGTGAATCACAAAACAATGCTTCATTCCAGGCTTTATAAGAGTCATGGACTCTGACATCAGACTTCCTGGTTTCTAATCTTAGCTCACTTACTGGATGACCACAGGCATGTTATGCAAGTTCTCTGTGCCTCAGTTTCCTCATCTATAATATTGGTAATAATATCTTACCTTATAGAGTTGTTATGAAGTTTAAATGGCTTTATATAGATAAGTTACATCAAACAGTGCCTGGCACATAGTGAACACATATATCTAGTGTTACAGTTATTATTATTGTCCTCTGACTTTAACGGTGAAAAAGAAGATTCTCAAAGAAATTAAAGGCTTTCGCCATGCACAGTGACTGGCTCATGCCTGTAATCCCAGCACTTCGGAAGGCCTGGGTGGGTAGATCATTTGAGGTCAGGAGTTTGAGACCAGTCTGCCCAACAAGGTGAAACTCTGTCTCTACTAAAAATTCAAAAATCAGCTGGGAGGTAGTGGTGCGTGCCTGTAGTCCCAGCTACTCGGGAGGCTGAGGCCGGAGAATCGCTTGAGCCTGGGAGGCAGAGATTGCAGTGAGCTGAGATGGTGCCACTGCACTCCAGCCTGGGCGACAGAGTGAGAGAAAGAAAGAAAGAGAGTAAGAGAGAGAAAAAGAGGGAGAGGGAGGGAGGGCGAGAGGAGAGAGGAGGAAGAGAGAAAGTGAGAAAAAAAGAAAGAGAGAAAGAAAGAAAGAAAAAGAAAGAAAGAAAGAAGAAAGACAGAAAGAAAAAGAAAGAGAAAAAGAAAGAGAAAGAAAGAAAGAAGAAAAAGAAAGGAAGAAAGAAAGAAAGAAAGAAAAAGAAAGAAAGAAGAAAGAAAGGGCTTCTTAGATTACGATGTTACATCTGAGTTCTTATCCTGAACCTTGTGCTGCTTGGAGTTAATGGCCAAGTGAGGACTGAACCCTTAAACATGTGTGGCATATGTCCTTGCTCATCATTTTAGAAAAATGTTTCTTTCGTTTTCATTGGTGTCATCTGCCTTCTCTTACGAGAACTTTTAACCCTCTCGCTGTTTCTGCACTTAGAGATTATCACAAGGTTATTAGTAATGTCCAAATGACACCTCAAAACTGAGTCCCAGCATGGCAAGCATCCCATAGGCTATGACTGAGATTAACCCCACGCACCCTGTAACTCCATCTGTTGCTGGCATGATGCATTGGCGCTCTTGCCCGAGGGTGCCTCTCAGGACAGGTGCTCCCCACAATAACTGAACATCCTTCACAGCTCTCCTGGCACTCATTCCTATCCCGGAATGCTCACCTCCATCCTGGCTCTCAACGGTCACTTCAATATTTCTGCAAAACCCTCCTGAGCATATTCTTTTCCTTTACCACCAGGCTTAGTTAAACTTTTTGTAGGCAACTTTTTCTTCTTTACGAGATTTTAAATTACTTGAGAGCAAAGATCTTATTGCAACGTATTGCTTCAGGAAACCTTCTTTTTCTACCAAATTGAATCTTCCAAAAATGACCAAATGCATAAACAAATAGATAAATGAATAAATAAATAAGAGCCCAAGCAAGAAACTTACTCATCTCATCTCCCATATTCTCTTGTAATAATATTAATCAATGTTAATTACAAAACCACAATGCACATCGTCTCTAAAATGTATTGACACTAAGGTTCTAATCTGTATTTCTTAAACGAAATAACCGGAGTAATTGAAATTAGAATAAGAATTTTTTGTTTAGTGAAGTTGAAAAAAACTTCTAGAATACTCCCTTTCACAAGAATAGAATGGACATCTTCAGGTTCATAAAATCTGAAAAAGGAAGAGGTTGACGTCCTTATTTCAGAATGGAGAAGAGGGGAGAGGAGGTCACCAGCAGTTGCTGTGTGTTGGCAACCACACAGGCACTTTCAAGTAGGATACTGAATTCACACACAGGGCAACCACCTCAGTTTTATCGCCGTTTTACAAATTAAAATCTTGACACTAAGAAGTTTTGCATCTTTTGCCAAAAGTATAACAGCTATGATCTGGCAGACCTGACCCTTGAGCTGACATCCAGGCTGACATACAGAATGCCACTATGAAAAGTCTATCCCCTCACCTACTTCACAATGGAATGCCTTCCAAGTCCCTTCCCTATGTTATAATTATCGTTTTTTGTTTTTTTTTTTTTTCCCTGAGAATGACTCTTGCTCTGTCGCCCAGGCTGGAGTGCAGTGGTGTGATCTCGACTCACTGCAACCTCCACCCCTCAGGTTCAAGCAATTCTCCTGCCTCAGCCTCCTGTGTAGCTGGGATTACAGGTGCCCACCACCGTGCCCAGCTAATTTTTGTATTTTTGGTAGAGATGGGGTTTCCCCATGTTGGCCAGGTTGGTCTCAAACCCCTGACCTCAGGTGATCCGCCTGCCTTGGGGTGGGATTATAGTGCTGGGATTATAGGCATGAGCCACCATGTCCGGTCAATTACTGTTAATTTACTACCAGTACTTCCCTTCTCCCTTGTCTTCTAGAATGCTAAAATTTCCTCTCACCTCCAATTTTGTTACCTTTCCCCACCCTTATGCACAGTCCCCTCCTTGGCTAGCCTTGATGTCTTCTCGGAAATCTCCACTGGCCAAGGACCTGTTTCCCAGGGCATGGCCACTCCCAGTCCTCAAAAAGTCTGCAGCATACTCTTTGACCCTCTCAAGATGTTCAGGGCCCTTCCTGGAGCTTGACATTTGACCACACACACACACGAATAAAACACACAGGTAAATTGATCTGGATCATTGATAACTGTATAGTTATTTAACAACCTTCTATACTCAGGAGTCAAGCCTGCACCAATCATGACAAATGACACCAACCTAATGACCATAGTCATTCATCGTCCTGTTTAAAGATACTATTTAGCAAAGTCAAGGTTAAAACCATGTAGTGGAACAAATTAAGGGGTGATATTACAGGACCTCTGTCACACTTTTGGTGTATACTTCAATTAAGAAACATAGCTATATTTCATATTCCTCTAATTATTAATCCTTTTTCTTTGTACATTTTAAATTATCATAGGAGAGATTGTTTTTGAAATTATCAAAATTGTTTGAAACAATCTCTCCTATGATAATTTAAAATGTACAAAGGAAAAAATTATTTATGAAAATATGATCATTTAAATTGTTTTCCAGAATTTTTGGCCAATATGATCTTGGCTTTTCCATTTAGTTTTTAAATTTCTTAATATGAAAATTTTCAGATTAGGACAATGGCTCTTTTCATGACTAAAAATAGCATTTCATAAAGGTCTGACCAAAGTTATAGCCCCATGCTATCATGCAATTGACATTTACTGGTGGGCGGGAGGAGTGGTCAATTTCAATTTTTTTAAATGATGCCGGGGTTAGAAGGCTCCCATCAGTGAGCTTTGCCCCGATGGGCTGAGGGCCCCTGGACACACTGGAGAGGGCAAGGGCAGCCCAGTGACCTGCGTGGAGAATGTGTACCCTGTGTTTTAAAGGGAAAGAATATGAAGAGAGAACAGTCCATTCTGAGATGGACAAGGAGCGCGGTTTAACCTGCCCCCTGTGTCATCACTCCACGTAGGCAATGGAGGGGACGCAGGCACTGCATTTTTAAGAGCTCTGCCATCTCACATTGGTGACACAGGATGTTTGCAGACTCCTGGAGGGAAGGGTTACTGTACTCAACCCACACTCCTTGCAGGCCGTCAATGCCATTTATTTGTCATGATTTCAACTGATTAATATGTAACCACAGAGGCAAAAGAAATAATTTCACAATCTGCATGTCGCAGCAATTTTCAAATTCCTTTAGGTTGAAAGCAATCACTGCAAGGCTTTCTCCACTCTGACTGACATATTTATTCTTCCTCTTCAGTTTCAAACCATTCCAAAACGTGAACAAAAAATACAGCAAAAGCAGCCCTCTTGTCTACAGTATTTACATGCTTTACATACCCTAAAAATATATGGCTTATTAATGACTGATTTTCCAACCTCTTCAATAGGCTTTTTTATTAGCCTGACAATCCTTAACGTGCAAGTGTCAAGCCATCTCTCATTGTGTGTGTCCCCTTTATGATATTTAATATAAAGATAGAACAGTATTTATATCTCTCACAATAAGAGAATGAATTGTTTTAAGGTTATAAAGCCTAGATGTGATAAAGAAAGAAGGAACCTTACAAAATGATAAATATTTTCATTAAAAAACTTTAAAACTAAAAGTTCAAAGATATGTTCTCCTCTCTTATTTCTTGTCAAAACATGACTTAAGACCCAAAACTAATCTACTTTCAATTTTATTCCATATTTCAGCGCTGTCATAGTACTCAGCAGAGAGTATTGGAATACGATCATTTTTTATTTTGTTGATGTTACCGACAGCTTTATTTCACAAAGCAATCTTATACTATGTCTACCAGTGGCAAGGAGTAGAGGTCAAATAGTCTATCCTTACAGGTAGAGAGCTTATTAAATGGCACGTCTATTAAACCCGATGGACAACATAAAGAAACATTTCAGCAAAATACTTTTAACATAGTTCAATGAAGATATGGCTCAAAGGGGCAGTAAATAATTTAAACGGAGACCAATAGGGCATTTGCTACATTTTTTACTAGCATCTTCGAAATTATATTTCAAGCAAAGTGGTTAGAATAGATAAAAACACAAAAGCTGCAGAGAATAGCCCAAGTCTTACAAACCTCACGTCGTGGGTATTTTCTACAGCTAATGTAAAAGGAGCATCAACCCAAATCCAAATATTAATAAATCAACAATTCTATCACAGAGTTCGTTTAAAACAATCTCAGCATAAATATTCTATCACTGTGAGCTAAGGAAACAGTGTTTTAAAAATAATCTTACTGTCTTTTTCATTTTTGTTTTGGAAGACAGCTGATTTTTAAATTTTACTTATGGTAGCATCGATTCACGACAAAACCTCACTTCTAAGAAAAACTGCACTAGAAGAATAGAATAGAAATAATATGGAAAATACTTGTTTATTTATTACATACTATTTGGTGTGAAAATCTAAATTAGAAATAACGTGTGAAATCGTAGTTGGGAATTTCTTTTATTTTCGATATCCCTGGTGACTCTTTGGTCATCAAAAATCAAGCTGATTATCTTTTTACTCCCAATATTTCCTCCTATATATGTTTAACTACATTTAGGAAAACCAATAGAAAAAGGAAAAAAACAGAATCCATGAAAGAGAACTCCACTTCTTATCCTTAAGAAGCTGTGGTTTATGGCCAAAATAACAAACTGAATCTGTAACTTTTAGTAACTTGATCATAAATACTATATCCCTTAATCCTGAAATTGGGTCTCTCGTCACTCACCAGGAATATAAACTACTTGATCAAGGGATATCAGTAGATTCACCTAGCAGGATAATTAATAAGATACAGAAATATAAAACATGAGTTGTTAAAGTTTACAATTACCTTCCCTCACAGCCTCACTCTAAACGCACTGTCCTTGCTTCAGCACACAGTAAATCATCTACCTAAATGTATTTGCACCCAATCATTTTTTAAAGTCACAATCTTTGTAGTGTCAACTTGTCAAGGGTCAAAGGGAAGAACAGGCAAGATTCCCAAATCAATCTGCTTGTAGAAACTGTCTCATTTCATTTCAAATTACCTGCTGTGGTTAAGCAGGCTATGGACAAACTGCCTTCCTCCATAAACCATGACAGCACAGGTCGAGCTTATGTGATCATTCATAACGGGCAAGTCATGCCGGTTCTGTCATTAACTACTTTTAAACGGCTGTGCAGGGTTAAGTGATCTTGCAGGGCAGCCGCAGATATAAATACTGTTTGGACAGTTTAATGTCAAGAGACAACTCCTCTGGGATTAAAACTGTGTAACCCAATAGGACCATTGTCGATACAAGGATTAAGACACTTTGGTTCCGTTACTTGAAGTCATGCCTTTACATATGCTTTGTGCAAGTGACCCTATAGGAGACTCCGAATGAGTGCCGTCCATCTACATCATGGAAGCCCCAGACAGCATTCTGAGAATATTGAGAAAAACTTCAGGCATTCAGACGTTCATTCTTCCAGGTGTTCGAGAGTTAACGTTTGTTCTTGTGCGGCTGATCAGAAAATGAGCGCACATGGCTGTTGGGAGCAGGGCCTTGCAGCAGCCTCACAGCCTTGGGCTTCCGGAGCTCATAATCAATGGGAATATCAAAGACCCACTGCTGTCCATAAAATCAGGGAAGTCAGGTATAGTCAATTGTGCACAAAAGAGCCATGATATAAGAAAAAACACTGAAATACTTATTCCATTACCTCACTAGTGCTCATTCCTTGAGATAAACACGATCATATCTAAAGATAACAACAACTAGTATTTACCAAGTGCTGAGGATATGTTGAGCACTGTGTGAAGTGCTTTGTGTGCATGACCTCACTTAAGTCTTACAATAACCAAATGAGGAATCTATTATTGGTCCCTGTTTATCATAGGTGAGAAAGCGACAGACCAGAGCAGGTAATCATTTACCCCAAGTCGCATGGCCAGTAGCAATGAAGAACAGGAACAAATACTGTGTCTCCAGAACAAGCACCCTCACTACAATGGTATACCGCCTCCACTATAATTATGACTCCTGTGAAAAATTCTACTTGCTTGACTTATAAAGTATTTATAACATACACCGGCTTAGCTTTCTTTAACATGCATTGGCTGCATGCAAAACCGTCTGAATCATTAAAAGAAAAGCGTTGCTAAGTTACTCAGAAACCAAAGAGAGCCAAATCAGGCCGATATGTGAGTATCTCTGTGGAAACACAAAGACTTTCCAGAGGGTACGTGGGCACAAATAGTTTTAAGGGACCCCATTTCACAATCCTCAGTGTCCATATGTTTTCTTTTCTAAAATCGATCCACCTGAGAAAATACAAACCTCCACTTCACCCAAAGCCTATTTACCAGGTCCCTGACATTCCCTCCCCAATTCATCCCATTAAGAAATGCATTTCAACCAAAATATTTTTGTGTTTAAAACTCATCTGTCAAATATATCAAATAGGTTGTAATATATTTATGGTGTTTTGATCAATTTCCAGTGCTACCTCAATACAGAAGAAAATGTTAACCTTTAGAATCTCATAGGATATTTGAAAAACAAATTTCAATTTATATGCCTAGTTCTGTAGCAGAGAATTATATGGTAGTTAATATGGGCTTTCAATCATAAGAATGCATTTTTTTTTTTTTTTTTTTTTTTTTGAGATGGAGTCTTACTCTGTTACCCAGGCTGGAGTGCATTGGCGAAATCTCTGCTCACTGCAACCTCCACCTCCTGGGTTCAAGCAATTCTCCTGCCTCAGCCTCCCAAGCAGCTGAGATTGCAGGTGCCCACCACCATGCCCAGCTAATTTTTGTATTTTTAGTAGAGACGGGGTTTCGCCATATTGGCCAGGCTGGTCTTGAACTCCTGACCTCAGGTGATCCACCCGTCTCGGCCTCCCAAAATCCTGGGATTACAGGCATGAGCCACTGCTCCCGGCCCAGGATGTATTTCATCAAGATCAAAGTCTGTGAGGGAAAGAGAATGGAAATACAAGGAGAAAAACGAACAATGCTATGGAAAAGTGCGTATATTTTTTTACATTGGCGCTGGTGAGTACAAAATCCCACGATATTCATATTCCTTTGGACACAGTTAAACCAAAGTTTCTCAGCCTCAGCACTATTGACATTTTGGGTTGGATAATTCGTGTTCTGGTTTGCTGAAACCAAACCTTTTTATCAGGATTTTGACCAGCATCCCTGATCTCTGCATGCACAAACACACACACACACACACACACACACACACACACACACACACACACACACACAGAGCTGTGACCTCCAGATTTTACCTAATGTCTCCTGGGGGCAAAATCACCCCTGATTGAAGACCCTTAAACAAGGTATATTATAGATTTATTATGGATTTTTGAAATTTGATATTTAAATTTATGAAAAATGTTAAATGTCCACTAAAAACTGTGCAAAAGATTATATTTTTCTTGAGACAGGGTCTCTCTCTGTCATCCAGGCAGGAGTGCAGTGGCATGAACACAGCTCACTGCACCCTTGACCTCCTGGGCTCAAGCAATCCTCCCACTTCAGCCTCCCAAGCAGCTGGAACTACAAGCATGTGCCACCACACTCAGCTAATTTTTACATTTTTTATAAAGATGGGGTTTCACCATGTTGCCCAGGGTGGTTTCAAACTCCTAGGCTCAAGTAATCCTCCCTTCTCAATCTCCCAAAGCGCTGGGATTACAGGTGTGAGCCACCATGCCCACTGCTCATATTCTTTAAAATTATCTCTAGAAGCGTGTATGGGAAAAAACATTCCAAGACCATGGAATTAAATAGGAACAGTTGATGACAAATGTGGTGTGGGCAGAAGAAACCTCCACTGAACCTGGGACCTCAGCTGAGACTTGCACTTTTCAGTCTCAACTGCTAGGAAGATTCAGGTCCACAGATGTCAAAGAAAACAGCCGAGCCATCACAAAAGGCAGTGTCAGTGTCAAACCTGAACACGGTGACTCTGAGCAATCGCCAGTTTAAAAGAAGCAGAAATAGGCCGGGTACAGTGGCTCACGCCTATAATCCCCGCACTTTGGGAGGCCAAGGCAGGTGGATCACGAGGTCAAGAGAACAAGACCATCCTGGCCAACATGGTGAAAACCCATCTCTACTAAAAATATAAAAATTAGCTGGGTGAGATGGCACGCACTGCTGAGGCAGGAGAATCGTTTGAACCCGGTGGTGAAGGTTGCAGTGAGCCGAGATCATGCCACTGCACTCCAGCCTGGGCTGCAGAGCAAGACTCTGTCTCAGGGGGAAAAAAAGACGCAGAAATAACAACGAGTAGCTGTTATTCCTCAGTAATTTTAAAGCCACACCTTGGGGCAAAAAAAGCATAAACTGAGATAGGCCAAATTGAGGAGAACCTGAGAAACTCCCTAAAAATGTGAAAAGGCACAGATCACATCTTCCTCCTTTTGAATTTGCTGTAGTCCTGTGTAGCATTTATCCATGATTAAAAGTGAACTTACCATTGTGTTTAATTTTAATTATCTCTCTTGATACTAATAAGAGTCTGCAGGCGGGTAAAATCACTAGGACCTTAGTTTTTTACAAAAACTGTGCAGGCCTGTTCTACCACCAGCCACATACCAGAAGCCAGGCTGGAGGAGAAACCAAACCTTTTTATCAGACTGTGATAGGTAAACTACAGCCCCTAAAAATAAACAGTAGTCATTCTCTTATATTAATTACACTCTCACTTATTTACATCAATTGTACAATACCAGATATTTGCCAAAACGACCCACAAATGTCAACTAAAATATCGAAGTGTAAGTCACAACCTTTTCTCTTTTATTTTATTTTAATTTATTTTAGAGACAAGGTCTCGCTCTGTCACCCAGGCTGGAGTGCTGTGTGCAATCCTCAACCTCAAATTCATGGACTCAAGCAATCCTCCCACCTCAGCCTCCCAAGTAGTGAGGACTATAGGTGTGTGCCACCATGCCTGGCTAATTTAACTTTTATTTTTATTTTTTGTAGAGATGGGGTCTTGCAATGTTGCCCAAGCTGGTCTCAAACTCCTGGCTTCAAGTGATCCTCCAGCTTCAGCCTCCCAAAGCCGTAAGATTACAGGAATGAGCCACAGCACCCAGCCCACAATCTTTTTATTGGGAATCTTTAACAACTTTTAGTGACTCAAGCAAAGTGGGGAAAAAAAGTTCATAATATCAAAATTAGGAAATACAAATAGGCAAAATTGAGAAGAGAAAATCATCCATAATCTCACCACCAATAAGCTCAATAGATGATCTTTTTTATTTTAATGGTACACTACACTATAACAGTAATACCTTTAAAACAGTCTGTCTCTTCCGACCTCACCAAACTCTGGGTTACTAGGGCACGCATTATCATCCTGGCTTTATGAATGAGGAAGGGAGGCCAAGCATGGTGGCTCATGCCTGTAATCCCAGCACTTTGGGAGGCCAAGGCCAGCACATCACCCGAGGTCGGGAGTTCAAGATCAGCTTGACCAACATGGAGAAATCCCATCTCTACTAAAAATACAAAATTGCCAGGCTTGATGATGCATGCCTGTAATCCCAGCTACTTGGGAGGCTGAGGCAGGAGAATTACTTGAACCTGGAAGGTGGAGGTTGCGGTGAGCCAAGATTGTGTTATTGCACTCCAGCCTGGGCAAAAAGAATGAAACTCTGTCTCAAAAAACAAATAAATAAATAATAGCTAGGCATGGTGGTGCAAGGCTATAATCCAAGCTACTCGAGAGGCTGAGGCAGGAGAATCTCTTGAACTCAGGAGGCAGAGGTTGCAATGAGCTGAGATTACACCATTGCACTCCAACCTGGGTAAGAGCGAAACTCGGTCTCAAAAATAAATAAAATAAAATTATAAAAATGTAAATTTTTTTTTTAAATGAGGAAGGAGAGCCCAAGAAGTGAAGTGACTCAAGCCCCAAGTCCAGCGCTCTTTCCTCTGAAATACGCAGCCTTCGAAAACAAAAGCAGGCCACAGTTGTTTTAAGCATGCCAAATATTCATTTTTGGCTGAGCTGCCAATGTGAAGACAGTTTCATACATTTGATCCTAGTTAAGACAGATTAGCTAGCCAAGTGTGCATTTGATATCTGAATGCTTAAAAGAAGAAAAAAAAGTCATGATACTCCATCCTTGGATATTCTAAATAATCTTTTTCTGGAAAAGTGCTTTCTGGGCTCCAACATGCTGGAGCTTAGTTCCCTGCATTAGTGAATACAAGGCAGGCCTGGCCTGAGAACTGCCCGTCTAGCCAGGGGATTGGCAACACACAAACAAAGGCTTAACGACAAGAAGCAGCATACTAATGAGTGCAGTGTCCTACACTGCGGGCCAGATACTCAAATGCCCAACACGCTGAATAAAGGAACCGTCATGGTGAGAGGAGGCAGGAAGCATTCATGCAGTCAGCCAACACATACTTGGTGGGCGCCTGAGTGCTAGGCAGCGTTCTAGGCTCTGGGGATACAGGGACGGTTCAGACAAAGCATCCTGGGGTGGTGTAAGGAGCATCAAATGCAGCCAAGCTTCTTATGGGAACATAAATTCTAGTGTACCTCTCACTAGACAACAAGGCAAATTATATAATCCCTGAGCCCCAGTTTCTTCAACTGTAAGGTGAGGGAAATGTCCAGTCCATTGTATGAAATTAGGTAATACATTAATTTTATTTATTTATTTGAGACAGGGTCTCACTCTGTGGCCCAGACTGGAGTGCAGTGGCACAATTATGGCTCACTGCAGCCTTGACCTCCCAAGCTGAATGAATTCTCCCATCTTAGCCTCCTGAGTAGCTGGGACTACCAACGTGTGCCACAACACCTGCTAACTTTTGTATTTTTTGTAAAGATGGGGGGTTTTGCCATGTTGCCCAGGCTGGTCTCAAATTCCTGGGCTCAAGCCATCCTCCCACTTCAGCCTCCCAGAGTGCTGGGATTACAGGTGTGAGCCACTGCACCTGGCCTAGGTAATGTGTTTAACGTACATGATACATTACTATGTATGAAGCTCAACAAATGTTATTCATGGTAACATGAATAGTAATGATACATTACTCTGTATGGAGCTCAACTGTTGTTTATGGAAGCTAATTATGACTGAGATGTTACTGTGTTTTGAGGACGGTGCTAGACATATCACATGTATTACCTCATTTAATTCTCATAATTTAACATAATAATTTATAGATGATGAAACTGATCATAATAACTCTGTCCAAGCACATACAAATAATCAAGGTAAGAGTCAGTATTCAAATCCTACTAGTTATGTCTAGAGCTTATGCTTGTAAAGAGTCTAAATTATACCACCTCCCTCATCTTCCCCCGCAATCTCAATCCCACCCCACTCTCCACCTTCCTCTCCTTTTCTGTGAAGGATGTTTAGTCCTTGTTCTAAGGAGAAGAAGGAAGGACAAAGAACAGAGGAGTCCGAAGGGTGCCCAGGCCTCTATGGACCTGCCATGGGATTCCTTGATCTCCACTTGCTATTTGTTTCCTTCCTTTCATCTGTTGCTTCCAAACCAGTCTCCAAATTCTAATTCCTCTGACTCATTTCTCACTAAAATTTCTAAACTTGCAGAACTAGAGTTCCTAGAATGAACCAGTCATTTCATTAATAATTCAGTGAATCCCTGCTGCTTCTAACCCTGAAGTTCAAGATATAGTGCTCATGTTAGAAGCATCTAAATTGTAAATCAACACCTATGATTCTATTATTAAGAATTTGGGGCCAGGCGAGGTGGCCCACATCTGTAATCTCAACACTTTAGGAGGCCGAGGTGGGTAGATCACCTGAGGTCAGGAGTTCAAGACCAGCCTGGCCAACATGGTGAAAGCCCATCTCTACTAAAAATACAAAAATTAGCCAGGGATGCTGGCACGTACCTGTAATCCCAGCTACTAGGGGGCTGAGGCCAGCAGATCTCTTGAATCTGAGAAGTGGGGGTTGCAGTGAGCTGAGATTGTGCCACTGTGCTCCAGCCTGGGCAGCAGAGTGAGTCTTCATCTCAAAAGGGAAGGGAAGGGAAGGGGAGGGAAGGGGAGGGAAGAGGAGGGGAGAGGAGGGGAGGGAGAAAGAAAAGACAAAGAATTTGGGTGCATATTCAGTTGAAGTCTCGTCTTGTTCTGTACACAGTATCTTAATAACTACATACCGTGCATGTCTCTCTCAATCAGCCATCACTGGGGTTCTTCCTCTGACTGCAGTCTTAGGGGATAACAGGCTGTCTCTTGGAAATGGAAATGGTCCTCCATAAGGCTTTCCAAGTGAATCTGAAACACACTTCAGAGCTAGGGTAATCATATAATTTATTGTCCAAATTCAACACTTTAGAGTGAAAGGAAACGCTAGTAATAATTATACTGGGACAACAGGTCTAAACTGGAGCTTTCCCGGACAAATCAGAATTCATAGTTACCTTACTCAAAACCTATGCTTTAAGTCAAACCATGCCAAATATGATCTTCAAATGTAGTGAAAATCTGCTTAGCCTGATACAGTTTACAGACAGACAGGTAGAATCTGCTTTTTCCACTTTACCTCATTAAAGGCTGATATTGTGAACTGCATCACAATCTAAAGAAAAAGTAGATTCTGATTTTATTTTCTGGGCCGTTGAGTCACATGGGCCCCATCTGGCTTGACCTTGGTGGTATGCCCAACCTTGATCCAATCACTGTGACCAGGGAATGGAACGTGGTGATTGGCTTAGCCGAGGTGAGAGGAAGGGAGTCTGCTGGACCTGAAACACGGCATGAGAAACAGACTGTTCCTTACCGAGACAGATAGACTCATAATAGTAATACTAGCGGCTGCCAAGAGTCCACCTCCTGGCATTCATGCCCTTGTGCAACCCCTTCCACTTGAGAATGAATACAACCTGGTGCCTGGCTTCTAACCAATAGAAAGGTAATGGGATATATGCAATTGTTTCAAAAGACTGTAGAACCTGTTTTGCTGAAGACTTTTTCTTTCCTTTGCTGACTTCATTAAGCAAGCAGCTATACTGAGGGCCTGTGTGGCAAGGGACTGAGCATGGTGCTTCTAGGACCTGAGGCTGGCCTCCAGACAATAGCCAGTAAGAAAACGAGGCTCTCGTTCCAGTGGCCTGCAAGAAACTGAGTTCAGGCCGGATGCGGTGGCTCACGCCTGTAATCCCAGCGCTTTGGGAGGCCGAGGTGGGTCGATCACAAGGACAGGAGTTCAAGACCAGCCTGGCCAGGATGGTGAAACCCCATCTCTACTAAAAATACAAAATTTAGCCAGGCATAGTGGTAGGTGCCTATACACAGCTACACAGGAGGCTGAAGGAGAGAACTGCTTGAATCCGAGAGGCAGAGGTTGCAGTAAGCCAAGATTGTGCCACTGCACTCCAGCCTGGGCAACAGAGTGAGACTTTGTCTCAAAAAACAAAAAAAAAAAGAAAGAAAGAAAGAAGGAAACTAGTTCAGCCAATGACCATGTTAGTTTAGAAGACAGTACTTCCCCGGCCAAGCCTCAGATGAGAACACAGGCACAGCCACCATGTTGTAGCCTTGGAGAGGACCCAGTGAAGCTGCACTCAGACTTTTGACCTATAGACTATGAGATGATAAATATATTGTTCAGTCTGTGATAATATGACACAGCAACAGGTGTGCACCCATAAAAGCAAAGACAGAGTGCTGTTGTCAGAGAAATGGGGAATGGACGCTGTGTGGCAAAAACCACGCCTGCCACAATTAGCAATCTGATTAAACATTTGGCATCCAATCCTGTTGTTTCCCTAAGGAGAATATAAATGGCAAATTGATTGATCCAATTAATTGCATCATAGATTATCAGAAAATAAATTCACTTAATCATCATATTTAACCACCAAAAGGACCTATTTTTTAAAAACTAATCTTTGATTTTTGAATCATTCATACCAACAAAATTATACCAGCCACCTAATAATCATATTTAAAACTGACTGCCAAAAAAAAAAAAAACCCAAAAAACTGACTGCAATCAGTATTTCATGGTCCAATAAGATGAAATCAAATCACAGAAAATGAAAAGGGAAATAAGTGTAATAAATTTAAAACAAATTAAATCATGCTTTTTTATAAAATGTAAAATAGTCCAAATTAGAGTCTGTGCTGACTTGGAGTCAGTCATAGTATTTCAAGAAATGATATTTTCAATATTTACCTATAAAACTTCAGAAATCGGCCAGGCTCGATGGCTCACACCTGTAATCCCAGCACTTTGGGAGGCCAAGGTGGGTGGATCATGAGGTCAGGAATTCAAGACCAGCCTGACCAACATGGTGAAACCCCGTCTCTCCTGAAAATACAAAACTTAGCCAGAAGTGTTGACAGGTGCCTGTAATCCCAGCTACTCTGGAGCTGAGGCAGGAGAATCACTTGAACCTGGAAGGTGGAGGTTGCGGTGAGCCAAGATCATTCCATCGCACTCCAGCCTGGGCAACAGAGAAAGACTCCATCTCAAAAAAAAAAAAAAAAAACAACCAGAAAAAGAAAACAAAAATCAGAAATCATAAATATACTTGATGAATTTTTGAGGTTTGATGAACTTCATGTAACCACCACCCAGATTAAGAGCCCAAACATTACCGGTAACCCGTCAGCTTCCATTACGTCCCCTCCCAATCCTTCCCCCAACCATTAGTTTTGCCTGCTTTTGAAATTTATCTGTAATTATAACATGCAGCATGTGTGTTGCATCCACCTTTGTCGTTCACCGTTATGTCTGTGAGATCCATCCGTGTTACAGCTTATTTTCTCTACTGATAGTATTCAACTGCAGGACTCTAGCAAATTTATTTATCAGTTCTACCACCGACGGACAAGTAGGTTGTCTCTAACCTTGGGTTATTTTTAGGAATAATGCTGCTATGCACATTCTTGCATCTATGTTTTGGTGTATTTACTTTGGGGTATATATTTTCAGAGTAGAATTACTGTCACTGGGTATATTTACAGGTAACAATGCCGAAGAGTTTTCAAAGGTTTGTCCCATTTACACTCCCGCAGCAGTTGTTTGCGTGTTCCAGTGGCTCTGCGTCCTCAGTGACACCTGGCATTGACGGTGTCACATTTTTAACGATCCTAGGATATATGTAGGGCGCTCAGGAACCTGACGAAAAGAAACAGGCACAGTAGGGGTGTGGAGGAACTGGGCAGCACGGAAGCCCAGTAGTCATAACCCCAACCCAGGCTTGTTCAAGGGCGGCCACGGTCAGCGCAGGTCTCTAAATGGATGCAAATCCGCTAAGGGAGAGCCCGGAGGAGCTCAACTCTCTCCACCTCAGTGTCTGAGGACAGGGCAGGTGCTGAGTTTTCAGGGGGAGACATGGAAAGTTAATGCCAGAAAGTAGAGAAGAGCCCCTCGCTCCCTTTCCACATGGATGACTTGTTCTAATAGGTGCTGCCTGCTTCCTTTCCTTCCTTCCTTCCTTCCTTCCTTCCTTCCTTCCTCCCTTCCTTCCTTCCTCCCTTCCTTCCTTCCTTCTTTCCTTCCTTCCTTCCTCCCTCCCTCCTTCCACCTTCCCTTTCTTCCTTCCTTCTTCTTTCTTTATTTGACATGGAGTCTCAGTCTGTCACCGAGGCTGGAGTGCAGTAGCACAATCTCGGCTCACTGCAACCTTCACCTCCCAGGTTCAAGTGATTCTCCTGCCTCAGCCTCCCAAGTAGCTGGGATTACAGACCCCCGCCACCATGCCCAACTAATTTTTGTATTTTTCTTAGTAGAGACGGGGTCTTGCCATGTTGGCCAGGCTGGTCTTGAACTCCTGACCTCATGATCCACCCACCTTGGCCTCCCAAAGTGCTGGGATTACAGGCGTGAGCCACCACACCTGGCCAGGTGCTCGCTTCTTGACTCCTACCCATGGGCATCTGCACGCTCCTGGAGAAGACCCCCAATCCCATGGACTTGGCTTCTAACTTCATGGTCCCTGATTTTAGCGAGCCTTCTCAGCAGCACAATTACTTCTCCCTTCTCCTCTCCACCTCCTTCAGTGGGTCCTCCCAACCTGCACTCCCTCTCCAAATCCCCACTACTTTCTCAGGCACCTTCAATAGGGGGTCTTGACTGCTCCTCTCTGAAAAGAGGCAAGTGCTCACTTGACTCTTCATCCCTCCCCTACTGCAGTCATCTGTACCTCCCTCACCTTCCAGCAAATAGGCACCACGCTGCACAGGGCAAAGACACAAATAAGACACGCTTCTGGTTTGCAAAACGTTTGCTTTTCCTATTCCTTCCCCCTCCTCCAGTCCAAGGTGAAATGTTGGACCTGGCCTTCAGATCGTCCCCTCCCAAATTCTCCAGCAACTTGTTCCATCTCCACCACCACACACTTTTATTTCTAAGCTCTCCTTTATTCTCTTTTTTTTTTTTTTAAGACAAACTTTTGCTCTTTTTGCCCAGGCTGGAGTGCCATGGCATGATTTCGGCCACTGCAACCTCCACCTCCCAAGTTCAAGCCATCCTGCTGCCTCAGCCTCCCGTGTAGCTGGGATTACAGGCACCCGCTACCACGCCTGGCTAATTTTTTGTATTTTTAGTAGATACAGGGTTTCACCATGTTGGCCAGGCTGGTCTTGAACTCCTGATCTTAGGTGTTCCACCCGCCTTGGCCTCCGAAAGTGCTGGGATTATAGGTGCAAGCCATCACGCCCAGTCTCTAAGCTCTCCTTTTAAACTGGTTCTCCTCTTCATCATAAAAACAGGCTCAATAATTTTCCCCTCTATTTATTTTTAAAGGATTTTCTTAGTTCAAAACCCTCTCTCTAGTAACCTTCCATGCTCACTTCCAACTCCTGAAAAAAAATCAGTCTCCCATTCCCAGCTCCTTCCTCTGCAATCTGATCTCTACCCTCACTATGCCGCTCAATGGTGGATGCTTTGGAGAAGCTGTAAAATCTAAAGGACACCCTCCAGGCTTATCTGACTCAATGAAGATAAGGGAATACCTCTTTCTGTAGTACCAGACACTTTTCACCACTCTCTTTTCTTTGAAACTCTTGTCCTTGGTCTCCGTGTTACTTTCCAGGCTCATATCTTTTTTAGATTCCTTTTTGGGTTCCTCCTTCTCCAGCCCCATAAACATCCGTGTTCACCGAGGCTCTGCCTTCGGCTGCCTCCTCTTCCTCTTGACACACACTCCCCTTGGTGAACACATCCACACTCACAGCTTTAACTCCTACCTACACACTGATTACTTTCCAAAGGCATTCCCGGACTAGAACTCTCTGGAGAACTCAGACCAGCACAGTGGGATCACATCATATCAGCATCTGACTTAAGTGAACTCAGATACACTCATTCAGTGATTTTCTTTTAAACAAGAGAAATAAAACAATACAAATGGCCCAGGCCATTCCACAACATGAGGACTGCAGTGACTGTGGCTGTGGTTTCCCAAATGCCTCTGGGACAGTGAGCACTAGTGAGTGGAGAGTTTCAGGAGACTCCTGGCCCCAGAACATAAGCCAACTCTTCACCTCATGCTCAACTGGAAAAAAAAAAAAAAGCCACAGTCTGTTCCAGCGCTGGAGCAAAAGGTAGCATTCTTGCATTTGAATGTCATACTTCGACCCAGCGCCTTCATAAGAATTTTTGCTTCCGTCAGATCCTGGCAGCAGCTGCAGCAATCCTCTTCTGGGGCTCCCTGCCAACTCCTTCTTACTTCCAGGAACATGGCATCGGGTGTGGCTGTTTCTGATGGCATCATCAAGGTGCTTAATGAGGCCAGGGCTGGTGGCTCATGCTTGTAATCCTAGCACTTTGGGAGGCCAAGATGGGCAGATCACCTGAGGTCAGGAGTTCGAGACGAGCCTGGCCAGTATGGTAAAACCCTGTCTCTACTAAAACTACAAAAATTAGCTCTACTAAAAATACAAAAATTGGCCAGACACGGTGGCTCATGCCTGTAATCCCAGCAGTTTGGGAGGCCAAGGTGGGCAGACCACTTGAGGTCAGGCGTTCAAGACCAGCCTGACCAACATGGCGTAACACCGTCAGTACCAAAAATACAAAATTAGCCGGGCGCTGTGGCGGGTGCCTCTAATCCCAGCTACTCGGGAGGCTACAGCACAAGAATTGCTTGAACCTGCAAGGTGGAGGTTGCAGTGAGCTGAGATCACACCACTGCACTCCAGCCTGGATGGCAGAGCAGTATTCTATCTCAAAATTAAAAAAAAAAAAAAACAAAGATTAACAAAGGCGTTCAATGACATAATGACACAAAGGTGCACAAGTCTTCAACGGCAGAGAAGGTGAAGACATGTAAGAAGGCAACACTGTTTTGCCTGAGTGAGGACAAGAACATCACTCTCGGAGGGCAGGGGCCCTGGTGGATGAGGTGGGGCAGTTGGTGACTCCTGCGTGGTTGTCAAGATGCTGCCAGATGAAGACTGCCACTCTCTCCCCTATGACACAACCTATGCATCCAAGGAGCGCCAAGAGGAAGACCTGGTGTTTATCTTCTGAGCCCCTCAGTCTGCACCCCTAAGAGTAGAATGATCTATGGCAGCTCCAAGGATGCCTTCAAGAAGCTCACAGGGATCCTACATGAATCACACAAGCGGCTACAGGAGGTCAAGGACCACTGTACCCTGGCAGACAAGCTAGGGGCAGTGCTGTCATCTCCTGCAGGGCAAGCCTTGGTGAGCCCCCTCTGGCCTCCTGCCTGGAGCATCTGGCAGCCCCAGATCTGCCCTTCAGGATTACAGGCTGCTCCCTTCCTGCCAGATGGGAGGGGCTGGGGGGCTTCCAGTAGAGGGAAGCCAATTGTTTCACCCCAATTAACCTAAGTTAGGAGTTAACCTAGTAATCAGTTCAAGTAATATTGTAGCTCCCACCTTTTTTATGTTCAGTGAATATTATTGAATTAAGTTGAAGCAAATGCAGAAAGATTTCAAGGGATGGAAAAGCACACGGTTTGGCAGAAAATACCAAGTAACTTCAATATCCGTGGAGGTGTGAAATGTGAGGTGGGGATAAGGGAAACAAGGAGGCAGGAAAGAGGTGGTTGAAGGTGGTCTGGACAGGTGGGCGGGGCCTGCTTGCCACATATATCCCCATGCTGGGCTATGACATCTGTATCCCCAGAATACAGGGCCTATGTCCTAAGCTAAGGACTGGAAATTTCATTCTAGAATTTCTGGGAAGATTTGCAGTGTTTCAAGAAAGAAAGTGACAAGATAAGATTTACACTTTAGAGTGCCTGACACTGGGTAGAGAAGAGATTAATATGAAAAGGGAACACGGACAAGGAGGCCCTTCAGGAAGCTGATGAGAAGTGACCTCCACTTAGAGGAAAAATAAAGACACAGCTGTTAAATGCTCAGGGCAGTTTTAAGGAAAATAGCCTTAAATTAAAACCCTTAAATAACACGTCCAGGAAACTGACGATTTGCTGCTTTGCCAAGATTAATATCATAAAGTATCTATCCCTTTAACTCCTCGTCATGTGACAATGTCCCCACATCTGAATACATTATTTTCTCCATTCACATCCCTGAATAAATACCCTCTTTTTTTTCCCAACCTCCAACTCTCTCCTGCTGATCCTGAGATGGCATTTCTGCAGTGAACTTTCTTTCTTTGATAGCTTCTTCCTCCCTCTTCCCTGACTTCCCTTTGTTTATAAGCATGAATGCACATATCCACTCTGAGCTGAAGTTTTTTCTTCTTGAGTCTTCTAGAGCCAGCCTTAAGCCAGCCTTGAGCCTGGTCCCCTATGCCTTTTCCTACCAGCCTTTCTTTCTTCCTGCCTAATCTCACAAAAGAGTAACTCACACATAGCGCCCACCACCCACTCCCTCTCTAATTAGCCATGTAATCTGGTCTTGAGCTCCAGGAATCTGTCCTCCCGAAGGCCCTTACGTCCTAGCAGCATGAAGCATGCGCAAAAAACAACACGCCCCAAGGCAGTGGCAAAACAGTGCAAATAAAGGCCAGTGAAAAAGGAGGTAGGAACACGTGGAGGAGTTGGCGTATGACCTGTGCCTTGAAAGAAGGACCACCTCTTTCTCACAAGTGACAGAAAGCTAACTCAAATTCATTTAAGCAAAAAAAAAAAAAAAAAAGGGAATGTATTGTCCCCAACAGAAGAGAAACCCAAGAGGGGATCTCAGGGTTTAACTGATGCCTATCAGGGAACATTCCTGAAATCCCTTGACCTCTTGGCGCTGCTTCCCTGTTGAGTTTGTCCTCCAGTGGGTTTTTCCACGTCGCAGAATAAATGGCCGCGGCAGCTCCAGGCTCACACAGCCTCAGAGCAGACGGTCACGGTCTCTCTTCAGGTGCTACATCAACCCTGGAAAAAGGCTAGCTGCTCAGCTTGGCTTCACACGCTTCCTCCACAGCTTCCAAAAAAGGAGAAGGTGTGACACTGAAGGAATAACACAGCAGGTATCATAGGACTTCAGCAAGAGATTACTTGTAGGGAATTGAGGAAAAGAGATGGTGATTGACAGGGTGTACTTGGGGGAGGATACGCATTCTCATGCATGGGGAGAAGTATAGGAAGAGAAGTTGTCATTGAAAAAGATGTTGGGAATGAGACTGAGGCTTGGAATGTCATTCTAAAGTTGTATGTGTAATTTTTTTTTCTCTTGCTGGAAGTGGGAAAACTTTATTTTTAGGCATTGAACACACATTGATGGCTATTAAGTAGGACAATGACCAAGTGTAACTGAGGCTTTAGAAAAAAAGTTGATAGGCCGGGCACGGCGGCTCACTCCTGTAATCCCAGAACTTTGGGAGGTGGAGGCAGGTGGATCACCGGAGGTCAGGAGTTCGAGACCAGCCTGGCCAACATGGTGAAACCCTGTCTCTACTAAAAGTACAAAAAATTAGTCAGGCATGGTGGCAGGAACCTATAATCCTAGCTACTCAGGAGGCTGAGGCAGGAGAATTGCTTGAACTGGGGAGGCAGAGATTGCAGTGACCTGAGATTGCACTATTGCACTCCAGCCTGGGCAATATGAGCAAAACTCTGTCTCAAGATAAATAAATAAATAAATAAATAAATAAATAAATAAATAATATGTCTATATCAGTCCTCCCAAGGTCATTGCCTCCTTAAACCCCCATCCCAGAACCAGGAGACTTCATGTTCCCACAACTACAGCACCGAGCCTGATGGTGGGGTGCTGGGGGGCGGGGCTCGGAATTCAGAACCTGCTGCATTATACCATGACCCGTATCCTGTGCGCAGACTGGTTGATGCTTGCACCATATTGATTGTTCAATATTTGGGATCTAAGGCCTAGATGAGAGCAGACCTCTCATGGAGAAAAATTCCTAAACTATTCCCCAAAACCTAGAAAGTATTGGGAAGCCTGGGCTACCAAAGAGCAGCTGACAGGTGGATGAGGACCTGCATATAAATGAATGGGCTACAGCCCCTGTGATATTGCAATTGATGTAACAAATACGTATTTGGTCCTTGCCCCAGTTTCCTGGCACATAGCTCCTAAAACTCTTAGAATCTCCAAAGGGATAAGTATTTTTGCATGCTAATGAGATGACCGACGGTTGGGGGCTCTGGTGGCCTCCCAAAGAGGGCTGGTTGCCAAGGGAACCAACCATGTGATTGGATGGTTGGAACTTTTATCCCCACCCCACCTTCACCTCAGGGAGGGAGAGAGAGAGGGCTGATGGTTGAGTTACTCACTAATGGCCAGTGATGTCTTCTATTGTGTCTTTGTAATGAAGTCCCTGTAAAAACTCAAAACACGGGGTTAGGAGAGCTTCCAGTCTCCTGGACATGTGGAGGTGTCTGGAGGGTGGTGCACCTGGAGAGCACATGGAGGCCCAGTGCTCCTCCCCAGGTGCCTTGCCCTATGCATCTCCCCATCTGGCTGCTCATCTGCACCCTTTATTAATATAACAAGCCAGTAAATATGAGTAACTGTTTCCCTGAGTTGTGAGCCATCCTAGCTAACTAATGGAACCCGAGGAAGGGATCCTGGTAACTTGATTTATAGCCCATCGGTTGGAAGCATAGGTGGGCCAGGCACCATGGCTCACACCTGTATTCCCAGCGCTTTGGGAGGCCAGGGTGGGTGCTGAGTCCAGGAGTTTGTGACCAGCCTGGGGAACATAGCAAGACCCCCATCTCTATAAAAAATAAAAAATTAGCCAGTTGTAGTGGCATGCACCTGTGGTCCTAGTTCCTCAGGAGGCTGAGGTGGGAGGATCACCACTAGCCCAGGAGATGGAGGCTGCAGTGAGCCAACACCACACTCATCCTGGGCAACAGAGTAAGACCCTGTCTCAATACAAACAAAAACAAACCCAGAAGTACAGGTGACAACATGCTATTGGATTTGCAATTGGCATCTGAAATAGGAGCAATTTGTGGGACGGAGCCCTCCCACAGGATCTGACTCCAACTCCAGAATTAAATTGAATCATTGGACAGCCTGTTGTTGTCTGCTGGAGAATTGCTTGGTTTGTGGGGGGAAGAAACCCCACACATTGTGGTGACTAGGGAGCTCTGTGTTGTGGTGAGTGTGAGTAGGAAAACACTTCAGTTTTCACCAGCCCTCATACCCTCCCGTGGAGCTCACTGTCTGTGGCAGTCAGACTTCGCGTTATTGTTCATCTGTAGCTGGGACTAGGATCCTCACCAGCCAATCTCATAGTGGGAAATTATCAGCATTATCTGTCATCATTCTATTTCTCTTTTACCCTGCCCTAGAGAACCATGATATTTAAGCAGAAGTCAACATAAAAAGGAAGATGAGGAGCTAACTCGGATTTGCCACAGGATTACTCTACATTTAACCAAATCACAAAAGAGATTAGAGAGCTTCCATCTGACCCAGAAAAAGTACAAAACCAAAGTGGACAGTGACGGTATCATCTATTTATAACTATCGTCTTTACGGATACTGAATTTCGTGAAAGGCCAAATGTTTTGGCAAAGAGCCAAGGCTGGCAAGAAGCAATGAATGTAAGTGGCTTCTGCCTGCTTTGCCTGTTCATTTAGCAAAGTATTCTCAAAGAATTTTGACCTCAGTGAAACATCTTAGGCTTTTAATATTCAGTCTAGAAATATAAACATTCTTTAACACAAGTCTCATATTGACATCAGGATATCAATTTTGTGGTACATTTTTATTTTTAGAAAGGCATCTAAAAGATAAGAGAGGCCAGGCCATGGCCATGGTCATGCCTGTAATCCCAACGCTTTGGGAGGTCGAAATGGGAGAATCTCTTAAGTTCAGAGGTTCGAGACCAGCCTGGGCAACAAAGTGAGACATTGGCTCTACAAAAAAATAAAAAATTAAAATTAGGCATGGTGGTATGTGCCTATACTCCCAGCTACTCAGGAGGCTGAGGTGAGATGATTGTTTGACCCAGAGGTTGAGGATGCAGTGGGCTGTGATTGTGCTGCTGCACTCCAGCCTGGGCAAGAGAATAAGACCACATCTAAAAAAAAAGATAAGAGAAAAACAGGTCAGTGGTGACTCAATAAGGTAAGCAGTATAGCCATGTGATGCACCATTTCCACTTCTAGATCTACACTCAAAAGAATTAAAAACAGGTTTTCAAATAAAACACTGTACAAGAAACAGTCATGATATCACTATTCACAATTCCCAAAAGGTGGAAACAACCCAAATATCCATCAACTGATGATGGAATAAACAAAAGATAATTCCCTGTAAAATGGAATATTATTCAGCCATTAAAAGGAATAAAATGCTGATATGTGCTACAATGTGGATGAACTGTTTTTACAGTATACTAAGTGAAAAAAGCCAGTCACAAAAGACCACATATTATTCAATTCCATTTGTTTGAAATTTCCAGAATAGGCAAATCCATGCAGAGACAAAGGCTGGAGAGAGGAGAAAAACGGGGAGTTACTGCTTAATAGATGTGGGGTTTCCCTTGGGGGCGATGAGAGTGAAACTCTGTCTCAAAAAAGAAAAAAGAAAAAAAATTGTTTTAATTTTACTTGTTTTTCTTTTATTTTTTTGAGACAGGGTCTCACTCTGTTGCTCAGGCTGGAGTACAGTGGCGCGATCTCAGCTTGCTGCAACCTCTGCCTCCCAGGTTCAAGCGATTCTATCTCAGCTTCCCGACTAGCTAGGACTACAGGCACCTGCCACCACTCCCACCTAACTTTTTTGTATTTTTAGTAGAGATGGGGTTTCACCATGTTGGTCCAGCTGGCCTCGAACTCCTGACCTCAGGTGATCCACTCACCTTGGCCTCCCAAAGTGCTGGGATTATAAGCGTGAGCCACTGCACCTGGTCTGCCTCTGGTTTTAAATGCAAGCTTATAATGAAGTACAAGCCCAAAATGCTTCAAGTAAAATTGTTTGACAGCCACAGATTATTACTTACACCTGCTGGAGTGACCAGTTCTCAGGACTGGAAGTTGTAGAAATGGCCAAGGAAGAAGGATGGTTTTTTGTACCTGTAGCTCATCACTGAAATCAACAGCATTTCCCTAGGTTTAATGTCAGGTCACCTGCACATACGCCGTGGTAAATCAGTACATCATTACATTGTGCACTACCAGGAATAGAAACATCTGATTTCTTGTCGGTAGAAAATACAGAAAATTCTATCACAAAAACAGAAAAGAAAAAGCAAAAACATACAGTTTTCGGTTCCTATAAATTTCTGAGTCGAAAAACAACATCTAAGGTTGCTATTTTAAAATCAAATTAGATAATGTTTTATGACCGGAAACTATCCGAACAATGACACCTTACTTCCTGTAAACTATGAGTAAATTCCACACATTCCCATGTTTACATAACCAGAGCCCAGGGTTACAATTCCCACTCTTAGTCACATAAATGTGTTTTGTTTATCATTAGAAAATAAACATGCTTTGACTTGCTATATGAAGATAAAAAAGGAAAAGAAAAAAAACATGCTTTATATTCTGAAGTCTAACTTAATGGTTTGAACAATATGTAAACGATTAAACAAACTGAAATATGTAAAACCTTAACACTGGAGGAAGGTCTACATGATCCCAATTTACTTCCACTTTTGCTGAGATATCACTGCTGAATAACTGAAAGGCCCTCAAAAAATTCCAATCTAGCCGGGTGTGGTGACTCACACCTGTAATCCCAGCACTTTGGGAGGCTGAGGCAGTCGGACCATCTGAGGTTGGGAGTTCGAGACCAGCCTGATTAACATGGTGAAACCCCATCTCTACTAAAAATACAAAATTAGCCGCGCGTGGTGGCGCATGCCTGTAATTCCAGCTACTTGGGAGGCCAAGGCAGGAGAATCGCTTGAACCCGGAAGGTGGAGGTTGCAGTGAGCCGAGATCACGCCATTGCACTCCAGCCTAGGTGACAAGAGCGAAACTCTGTCTCAAAAAAAAAAAAAAAAACTCCAATCTAATTTTGTTTTATTAATCTCAACATCCTTCCTAACAAAGTTTCTTCATCACTGGAAACATGGCCATCTTTTCCCCTTCCTATCCTAGAAGTAGCAGTGAATTGACACAAGACCCAGACTGTTCTGAAGTCACTTAGGTGTTTGGGATTTCTTTTCTTTTTTCTTTTGAGACCTGAGTCTTGCTGTTGCCCAGGCTGGAGTGCAGTGGCATGATCTTGGCTCGCCACAACTTCCGCCTCCCGGGTTCAAGCAATTCTCCTGCCTCAGCCTCCCAAGTAGCTGGGACTACAGGAGTGCGCCACCATGCCAGGGTAATTTTCGTATTTTTAGTAGATTCGGGGGTTTCACTATGTTGGCCGGGCTGGTCTCAAACTCCTGACCTCGTGATCTGCCCACCTTGGCCTCCCAAGGTGTTTGGGATTTCTTACCTAAAAGGAAAAGGGAAAGGGCAAGGCTTAAAGCAACACTGTCCAAAGTAAGTTCCCTGGAACACCCAAAACACCAGTTCCCGGAGGTAGCCACTGGCACACGGCCAAGGTCTGATGTGTGATAATTGCCATCCATGTATCTCCCTCTGGGAGGGCCACAGATGTACTCACAATCAAGATCCTGACTACCCTTGTTTAACTCTACATCCCCATACCTATTTGGCCACTCCTTTTTTCTAGTAACATGATTAACATTCCACAGGCTCCTCGGGCATGGCTGGTTGGGTCAGTTCTGTGAAATTTATGGTCTGGTATTCTGGACAATCATTGTCTGAGTCAATCCTGAGAAACATCCTGGTTTGTCAGATGTCACGATGTTTGGATGTTTTGTCAAGATGTTTGATTGTGCAAAGTCATGATAACCCCACACCGACAGAAAGCACACGTGTCAGTCTTTTTTGTCCCTCATCCAGTTTTTTTCTGACCTGTTAGAATTCCAAGTCCCTTTGGTAGGAAATGTTCTTTCTGAAATGCAGGGTGTCTGGTCTGACAGTGACTACCAGTTTTTCCTTTGGTATCTACCTGAGGGAGCTGCCAAAAATGCTATTATAAAAAAAGGAAGACACCCCTATTTTCCAGCCACACTGCTTTCCTGTCATAGAATATGCAGATATGCCTGATCTGTCACCCTCACGGTACGCAAGAGCTCCAGCTCTGGAGTCACACCGCCTGGGTTCAAATTCCAGGCTTCACTGCTTCACAGATATGTTACACCCGGCAAACTGCTTTGCGCCTCTGAACCACAGTTTTTTCACCTGTAACATAGGAGAACAATAAAAGTACCCACCTTTTAAAGAAAAGATTAAAAATGGCAATGCATGTAAAGCCCTTAGAATGCTTGTGCTGGGCACTTAGCAAATATTGACGTTTCTCATTCCTACTATTTCTCATTCCTCTGACCCCCTTCGTAGCTGATGTGGTTTTAACAGCTGGGACAGAGGAGAGAGGAAATGGAAACCATGGGGGAAGAGGAAGAAGGGCGCCTGCGGATGTTTTAGTTATATTTACATTGTGAGATGCAGAAGACAGAGAGACAAAAGCAGAGATCAGAGCTTCTGAGCCTAGAAAAGTTAACAGGTGAGTCCCAGACTGAAAAAGATTAGAAAATCCTCATCTAAAAGAACAGGCCTCCATTTATGAGACCCTGCCTAGCGCTTCAATACCGATCATGCCAAAAGCTCAGGTTCAAGCCCCGTGGGATGTATGAGGCATCTTCCTATTCAACAGCCAGCTATGCCACCTTAACAAAGGGGTATGGAGCTGATGGATTAACACAAATTCAGTCGCCACCACTGGGGCCACATTTCCCCAGTACTCGACACACCTCCCCAACTATGGGAGGGCAAATAGAGCTGAGTCCTTTGATCTATTTGGTAGAAGAGGTGGATGCTCAATAAATGTTTGCTGAATAAATAAATGTTTGAATGAAGGAGAGTCAGGTAAGCACATGAATGACCGAGGGTAAAGAAGCAGAGGGACTATTAGTTTTCAGACAATTCCTATTTATCCTTTAGGACAAGGATGGGCAAACTTTTTCTGTAAAGACCCAAATAGTGAATATTTTAAGCTTTGCGGTTCATATGATCTCTGTTGCAACTACTCAACTCCACACTGTGGTTTGAAAGCAGCCATAGACAATAGGTCAATGAATGGACACAGCCGTGTTCCATTAAAAGTTTACATACGTACACAGAAATCTGAAGTTTGCATAATTTTTGTGTCACAAATTCTTTTTTTCCCCCCACCCATTTAAGAATGTAAAAATCACTTGGCTCACAAGTCATATAAAAACAGGTGACGGTTAGAGGTGAACCTTGAGCTATAGTTTGTCGGCCCCTGCTTTACAAAACGGTAAGTAGATGAGGAGATAGAGAGACGACAAAATATTTATTGAGCATCTACTGTGTGCCAGGGACTGTGCTAAGTGCTGCTGAGAGTGTAGTAGGGAAGACAAACAGGCAGAGTCCCTTCCCTTAGGAAGCACATGTTTTAAACAGGAGAACCTGATAACAAAGAAGATAATTGCAGACTTGACACTTGGTATAGGGGAAACAAACAGGATAATGAAATTGATGTGGGGATGCCATTTTACAGAGGCAAGAGGCTCAGTGCTTTCTCATAAGTGACTATGTTTAACCCACTGAACACCCTGGGAGGCACTGTCCCCATTTTAAAGATGGGGAAGTGACGTCTGAAGCCTCGCAACTGGTCACCGAAGAAGCCAGGCTGAAAACCCAGATCCTCTCTGCGAGTGCTGTGCTCTGTGGGTGGCTGGAGAGGAAATTAGCTAGGCGAGGGGTCAGGAGTCCCAGGTTCAAATCCTCACTCTATGTGTGACTCCTCAAAGCTTCGGTTTCAAAGATGGAAAACGAAGATAATCGGGATGTTGTGAACATTATTTAAGAATCTGTGGACCAGAAGTGGTGGGTCACGCCTGTAATCCTAGCACTTTGGGAGGCTGAGGCGGATGGATTGCCTGAACTCAGGAGTTTGAGACCAGCCTGGCCAACATGACAAAACCCTGTCTCTACTAAAAATACAAAAAAAAAAAAAAAAAAAAAAAAAAAAAAGCCAGGCATGGTTGTGTGCACCTGTAGTCCCAGCTACTCGGGAGGCTGAGGCAGGAGAATCACTTGAACCCAGGAGGCGGAGATTGCAGTGAGCTGTGATCATGCCACTGCACCCCAGCCTGATGACAGAGTGAGACTCCATCTCAAAAAAAAAAAAAAAAAAATCTTTCTTAAAAATTAGCTGGAATCCCGTCACTTTGGGAAGCGGAGGCAGGTGGATCACGAGGTCAGGAGTTCAAGACCAGCTTGGCCAAAATGGTGAAACCCTGTCTCTACTAAAAATACAAAACTTAGCTCAGCATGGTGGTGGGCACCTATAATCCCAGCTACTTGGGAGACTGAGGCAGAATTGCTTGAACTGGGACCCAGGAGGTGGAGGTTGCAGTGAGCAGAGATTACACCACTGCACTCCAGCCTGGGCTATAGAGTGAGACACTGTCTCAAAAAAAAATTAGCTGGGTATGGTAGCACATACCTGTAGTCCCAGCTACTCAGGAGGCTGTGGCAGGAGGATCGCTTGAGCCCAGGAGTTCAAGGCTGCAGTAAGCCACAATTGCCCCACTGCACCCCAGCCTGGATGACAGAACAAGACTCCATCTCTAAAATAAAAATAAAAAGTTGGAGCCCAGCCAGGCGCAGTGGCTCATGCCTGTAATTCTATCACTTTGGGAGGCTGAGGTGGGCAGATCACCAGAGGTCGGGAGTTTGAGACCAGCCTTACCAACATGGAGAAACCCTGTCTCTACTAAAAATACAAAATTAGCCAGGCATGGTGGCACATGCCTGTAATCCCAGCTACTCAGGAGGCTGAGGCTACAGAATCGCTTGAACCCAAGAGGCAGAGGTTGCAGTGAGCTGAGATTGCCCATTACACTCCAGCCTGGGCAAGAAGAGCGAAACTCCATTTCCAAAAAAAAAAAAAAAAAAAAAAGTTAGAGCCCCACTCTGCACTGATAATTAGAATTGTGGGCTCATGGCTATCTTGAGAGAGAAATATCAGGGAAGGCAGGTTTCCACAGGTATTCAAAGGACACAGTATTTACCAAACAAGTGACCATGACAAGTATACAAATACCTTAGGACATATGTTGTTTCCTGAAGTCCTTAGGAGGAAAAAAACATCATATGGTTATGGGCTGAAATTTTTAAATTAATGCTACTATTTACTCATGATCAAGATGGTATTTGTGGGCAAGGAGTGGAAGAAAAAAATATTAATAAAGAATGTAGTCACATTCTGAGAGTGATGACAAAATAAGAAAATATTTTAAAAATTAAATTTTTAAAAAAAAGATATAATTATTTAGCAAATAGCATAAGATAGGAGACTTAGGCAGGTGTATGAGAAAACATAAAGACATTCAATATTAATAATAGTCCGAAGAGCTTTACTGAAAAATGACTGAGTGTGAAACGGTCCCAATAAGTGTTCACCTATGACACCAGCAATGCCTAATGTGAAACGCTGTAGATGTGCCCACGAGGGGTCACCGACGACACCAGCAGTGCTGAACGTGAAACGCCATAAACGTGCCCACGAGTGTTCACCTACGACACCAGCAGTGCTGAATGTGAAATGCCATAGAAGTGTCCAAAGATTCACAGTTTTCTGTCCACTCAAAGAGTATCACCAGTCAGATTCCCCACAGAGAAATAGACGGCATATTCAACTCTCCATAATTCCAAGAGGATTTCATAAAGAGGCTATTCGTAAATATAGACAGGGCACAGAAAATGCCCAGGAAAGTGCAGGTTCCTGGGGCCAGCAAGCAGTGCTGTCTACTCCAAGGCCTCAAGGGTGCAGGAAGGGAGTGGTCTTGGGGACCCTGATATGCAGAGAGGACATGCTGAGAGAACCAGTGACCTTCTACTTGGGGACACAGCCAAGCTGCCTACCTTCCCTCTATCTGCTGGGACTCCCCAGTGGTGAAACCCAACCAGAAGCTAGAGGATCCTTTGACGTGGTTCCTTCCGGCCAGACTCCCCCAGGAGAGGGCAGGTGGGGAAGTGAGGAGAGGGGAAAGGTGGGGGAGGGCGGACAACAGGATTGCCACCACACCAGAAAGGCATTCTTTCTCTGCTATTTTCCATTTATGTATCTCAGACAGGCCCAATAAAATATTAACTTTAAGGGACATTGGCCATACTCGCTGTACTCATCCAGGTCGTATGACAAGTACTTAGAAATACCACTTCTAAACCACAATCAACATAGACAAAGGTCCTTTCCTTTATCAAACCCACACCCATTTCTGAAGTTTCTTCCAGCATCTATTGTTTGTTGAGTATCATGTACCTAAATTCTGCTATGCTCCCAATTCTGATATATTCTTAAAAAAATTTTTTTTTTTTTATTTTAATAGTTCTTGGGAAACAGGTCGTGTGTGGTTTGGTTACATGGGTAAGTTCTTCCATGGTGATTTCTGAGATTTTGGTTCACCCATCACCCAAGCAGTGTACACTGCTCCCGATGTGTAGTCTTTTATCCCTCAACCCCCCCTACCCTTCCCCCTGAGTACCAAGCCCATGTCATTTCTGACATACGTTAATTCTTTAGTACTTTTTAAACTTCTGATTTCCTGAAAAGGTATTTTTCCTACACTGAGGATTTTCACGTATCCCTTAATTTTCCAGAAATATCCACAGTCATTTCTATTCAGGCTTCCAAATCTTTTGCAAATAAGGTGGTGTTCAGAACAAAGTATGAACTGTGTTTCAGAGTAAATATTCGAAAAGTATTATCCAGCATTTCTTTGCAGGACAATTCTATACATATGGTCCACACATGTAAAATTGTGTGTCTTTACCATTATTATCCATGTACTACAAACCAAAAATTAATACCGATCCTTTCTCTTCAAACAAAAGAATGTCCACAAGTTCCTGCCATCACCTTTATCTATACCTGTACCACATGTATACCTGCACCTGGCCGCATGTTCTCTGCTTTCCTCTTCTTACTATGGACAGACTCTCTAAGCCCATCACCAAGGCCAAACTCTCCACCAGGGCATTAGATTCCATCTCCCTGTCACCTACTCAAGGATGTCTCTCCAGCAATGTTCTCTCCTCTCTTGCATCAAATCTCACTTTCTACTGAGTCTTTCCCCTCAGTACTCAAACTTGCCAACATGTCTTACATATTTATATATATATATAATATTTATATATATACATATACACACATATATATACACATACACACATATATCTCTCTATATACACATATTATGTATGCACACATATATCTCTCTCTATATATATATACAATATGTGTATATATATAGAGAGAGATATATGCATACATAGCTATATATATATATATATATATATATATATATATATATATAGACAGAGCGAGAGAGAGAGAGAGAGAGATGAGTCTCACTCTGTCACCCTGGCTAGAGTGCAGGGGTATGATCTTGGCTCACTGCAACCTCTGCCTCCCAGGTTCAAGCAATTCTCCTGCCTCAGCCTCCTAAGCAGCTGGGATTACAGACTCCTGCCACCATGTCCAGCTAATTTTTGTATTTTTAGTAGAGACGAGGTTTCACCGTGTTGGCTAGGCTAGTCTTGAACTCCTAACCTCAGGTGATCCATCTGCCTTGACTTCCCAAAGTGCTGGGATTACAGGTGAAGTCACTGAGCCTGGCCTCCATGTTTTAAAAAACAAAACATTCCCTTGACCTTTGTATTGGTTTCCTGAGGCTGTAATAAAAACTGGGTGCCTTAAAATAACGAGGCCTGTAATCCCTGCACTTTGGGAGGCCAAGGTAGGCAAATCGCTTGAGCTCAGGAGTTTGAGTTCAGCCTGGGTTACATGTTGTGAAATCTCATCTCTCCAAAAGTACAAAAATTAGGGTGTAGTGGCTGGTCTCCCAGCTACTCAGGAGACTGAGATCAATTGGATCGCTTGGGACCAGGAAGTCAAGGCTGCAGTGAGCCGTGATCATGCCACTGCTCTTCAGCCTGGGCAACAGAGCAAGACCTTGTCTCAAAAAAAAACCCAAAAAACAAAAACAAACAACAACAACACAAAACTCCGACATTTATCCTTTCCTATTTCTAGAGACCAGAAGTCCTAAATCCAGGTGTTAGTATATACTCTTGGGCTCTTCCAGCTCCTGGGGGCTGTTGGCATTCCTTGGTTTGTGACTGCATCACTGCAGTCTCTGCCTCTGTGTTCACATCGCCTCCTGCTCTCCTTTGTGTTTTCTGTCTCTCTCAAATCTCCCTCTGCCAAGGACATTTGTCATTGGATTTAGGGCCCATTGGATAATCCAGGATAATCTCCTCATCTCAAGATTCTTAATGGAATTGTATCTGCAAAGACTCTTTTTCTAAATAAGGTAAGATTCACAGGTTCAGATAATTCCTGAATTATCTTTACATGGCTATAAGGAGTCATAGACTGCCAACTAATAAATGTAAAAGTGATGACAGAATTGGAAAACCACAAGTTTGCAGCCGCCACTGAAACAACTGACTCGGGCAAGGCTAAAATCACTGGGTGAAAGGTCACTGGAGAAAAGGAAAGTCAGACAAACTATCACCCAACGTGATAATTAATTAGTAATTAATAAGTAATATTAATTTAGTTAATATTAATTAGAAAAGGGACAGGTGCCTTTACAATGAAAAAGTCTAGTGAAAGCTGCCTAAACCAACGAATCAGGCCTTGTGCTGACATTGTCTGATGTGATTCACTGAGAAGAACCCAACATCAACAAAAATGTATAATCTGGATCTACTCATGAGGAAACAGCCAAAGCCAAATCAACATTCTGCAGAATAACTGATCTGGACTCCTCAAAAATATCAGTATAGGTATATTCCCAAAATAGTGCAGGGGAGGCATTAAGATTAAAGCCATGGCTGGGTGCAGTGGCTCATGCCTGTAATCCCAGCACTTTGGAAGGCCAAGGTGAAGGGATCACCTGAGGTCAGGAGTTCGAGACCAGCCTGATCGACAGGGAGAAACCCCATCTCTACTAAAAATAAAAAATTAGTAGGGCATGGTGGTGCATGTGTGTAATTCCAGCTGCTTGGGAGGCTGAGGCAAGAGAATTGCTTGAATCCAGGAGGCAGAAGTTGTGGTGAGCCGAGATTGTGTTATTGCACTCCAGCCTGGGCAACAAGAGCAAAACTCCATCTCAAGAAAAAGAAAAAAAAAAAAGATTAAAGCCATGACAACTGGATGCAATGCTTGCTTTTCAACTGGATCCTGGAATCAAAAAGAAAAACAGCTATGAAGAACATTAAGAGGACAAATTGGGGAAAATGAATGTAGACTATATGTGAGATGATGGTATTATACAATGTTAAATTTCTTTATGTAATAATTATATTATGGTTATGTAGGAAAATATTCTTATTCTTTGGAGTTACTTAAATGTAAAGGCCACAGTGACTGCATCTTACTTTCAAATGGTTTAGAAAGGGGGTTGGGAGGGAGAGCCAGTGTTATAGCAAAATGTTAACTAGTGAATCTAGATAAAAACAATACAGGCATTCATTGTACCTTTATTTCAACTTCTCTCTAGATGTAAAGTTTTTCAGAACAAGTTGAGGTGGGAATAGAGTCACAGCATATGACATAGAGTCACTCAAATTCCTTTTCTGCATTGCCTGCACTGCCTTCTCCCATCTGCCAAAGCCACCCCATGTCTCCACCCCAGCTATCTTTTCCACCCCATGCAACAGACCGATCAAGCTGGATGTCCAAGCAGGTCTGCCAGTAAATTTCTCAAAAACATTTTCATACTGCCAATCATCTGAGTCACACAGACCATTGATTCTCCACCTCTGCTGAGCCTCAGAATCATCTGGGGGCTTTTTACAAATGCAGACACCCCAGAGCCAACCACAAAGATCTTGACTCAATCTGGGGTGGAGCCTGTGCGCCTGTATTCTATTTTACAAAGCGCTGAAGTCTGATGAGTAATCATGGATGTGAACCGCTGGAACAAACCTTTCCACGTGAGTTTCTGTTCATGTATCAATTTCCTCTGATTAAGAATTATCACTTTGACGGTAAGGAAATTTTTAAAATTTGGAAACATTTCAGTCAGTGCTTACTACACTTGATCACCTGTACTCTATAAAAACTTAGCTTGGATGTAAATCTTGATGTAATGAGACAATAGATAGAATTAAGTCAGATGTATATTTTATAAAAGGAATACCAATCATTTATAGAAATCCATCATATAAAATATTTAATTGCCCATTAATTTTGGAAAAAAATGCTAAAGTGTTTGAAAACAATTTCATATACTGTTCCATGTTTTCCACTTTCAAATATTTATTTATTTATTTATTGAGATGGAGTTTTGCTTGTGTTGCCCAGGCTGGAGTATAGTAACATGATCTCCACTCACTGCAACCTCTGCTTCCCAGGTTCAAGTGATTCTCCTGCCTCAGCCTCCTGAGTAGCTGGGATTACAGGCACCTGCCACCATGCCCAGCTAATTTTTTGTATTTTTAGTAAAGACGGGGTTTCACCATGTTGGCCAGGCTGGTCTTGAACTCCTGACCTCAGATGATCCACCTGTGTCAGCCTCCCAAAGTGCTAGGATTACAGGCATAAGCCACTGTGCCCAGCCTTCCTCTTTCAATTACTATAAGGTCATGTCAAAGTGCTATGGCAGATGAGGTCCGGTGTCTGAGAGTGCAAAATACCTATCTATGGCCTGGCAACTGCTCTAAACTGTGACATTTTTATATAAAAAATGGGGATAATAGGCTGGCATGGTGGCTCATGCCTGTAGTCCCAGTACTTTGGGAGGCCGAGGTAGGTAGATCACAAGGTCAGGAGTTTGAGACCAGCCTGACCATCATGATGAAACCCTGTCTCTACTAAAAAAAAATACAGAAATCAGCCAGGTGTGGTGGCATGCACCTATAATCCCAGCTACTCAGGAGGCTGAGGCAGGAGAATCGCTTAAACCCAGGAGGTGGAGGTTGTAGTGAGCTGAGATCATGCCACTGCACTTCAGCTTGGTGACAGAACAAGACTACATGTCAAAAAAAAAAAAAATGGGAATAATAAAATCTATTTTTGGCTATAGTCAAAATCACAAATAACAAGTGTTAGGGAGAATGTAAAGAAAATGGAGTGCTTATAGCTGATGGAATGTAAAATGGTGCATTTGCTTTGGAAAAGTTTGGCAGTTTCTCAAAAGAGGAAACAAAATTTTCATTAGCCCAGGGATTCCTCTCCTGAAGGATTTACCCAGGAGAAATGAAAACACACGTCCATATAAAAATTTGAATGTTCATAGCAGCATCATTCTTATTCATATTAGGCAAATACTAGAAACAACCCAAATGAGAAATAGGTAAAAAAAAAATGTGCTACATTTAATTTATGCAATGGAATACTATTCAGTCATGAAAGAGACTGAAGGGCTGCCACATGCTATGAAACGGATGAACCTTGAACACATGATGCTATATGAAAGAAGCCAGTCACAAAAGACCACACATTATATGAAATGTCTAGGAGAGACAAATCTATTGAGACAGAAAATATATGAGTGGTTGCCTAGAACTGACAAGTTGAGGAGAAATGGGGAGTGACTGCTAATGGGCACTGCTAATGGGGTTTCTTTTTGAGAAATAAAAATGTCCTAAAATTGATTCTGGTGATGCACAATTCTGTGAATATATTTAAAACCACTGAATTTACACTTTAAGTAGGTGAATTTCAAATATTTGAATCATATCTCAGTAAAACTATTCTTTAAAACAATAAACCAGGCCGGGCACAGTGGGTCATGCCTGTGCTCCCAGCACTTTGGGAGGGACGAGGCAGGTGGATCACCTGAGGTCGGGAGTTCAAGACCAACCTGACCAACATGGAGAAACCCCATCTCTATTAAAAATACAAAATTAGCCAGATGTGGTGGCCCATGCCTGTAATCCCAGCTACTCAGGAAGCTGAAGCAAAAGAATCACTTGAACCCAGGAAGCAGAGGTTGCAGTGAGCCGAGATTGTGCCATTCCACTCCAGCCTGGGCAACAAGAACAAAACTGCTTTTCAAAAACATTTTTTAAAAAACCTATCTTACATCATTTTTGTGTACCTGAATGTGACGAAGAGAATGAATCCAAGCTGGAAAATACTCTTCAGGATATTATCCAGGAAAACTTCCCCAACCTAGCAAGGCAGGCCAATATTCAAGTCCAGGAAATACAGAGAACACCACAAAGATATTCCTCAAGAAGAGCAACCCCAAGGGACATAATCGTCAGATTCACCAGGGTTGAAATGAAGGAGAAAATGCTAAGGGCAGC
>PVKP010016214.1:0-48649 GCA_004027715.1 Plecturocebus donacophilus | reverse complement strand
CATCACCCCATCATCTACATTAGGTATTTCTCCTAATGTTATCCCTCCCCAATCCCCCCAGCCCCTGCTATTCATCCGCTAGCCCCCAACCCTCCAGGCCCCGATGTGTGATGTTCCCCTCCATGTGTTCATGTATTCTCATTGTTCAACACCCACTTATGAGTGAGAACATGCGGTGTTTGGTTTTCTGCTGTTGTGTCAGTTGATGATATAATCTTACACCTAGTTAATCCTAAAGAGTCCTTCAAAAGACTTCTGGATGTGATAAATGAATTCAGTAGTTTCAGAATACCAAATTAACATTTAAAAATCAGTAGCTTTCTATATACCTATAATGAGCAAGCTGAGAACAAAATTAAGAAATCAATTCCACTTACTGTAGCTACAAAAATAAAAATAATATCTCTAGGAATATGTTTAACCAAGAAGATGAAAGATCTCTACAAGGAAAATTATAAAACACTGATGAAAGAAATTGTTGATGATACAAACAAATGGAAAAACATTCCATGCTCATAGATTAGAAGAGTCAATATTATTACAATAACCACGCTGCCCAAATCAATCTACAGATTCAATGCAATAAGTTCAAAATATGATTCAAAAAATTATAAAATTTATGTGGAACCCAAAGAACATCCCAGACAGCAAAAATAGGGTGATTTCTCAAACAACTAAAAATAGAACTAGCATTCAATAGAGAAATCTCATGACTAGGTATTTACCCAAAGGAACAAAAGTTATTATATCAAAAAATACCTTCATTTGTTTATTTATTGAAGCACTATTCACAACAAAGTATGAAACAAACCTATGTGCCAATCAAGGGATGACTGAATAAAATGCTGTGTGTGTGTGTTTGTCTCTGTGTGTGTGTTTTTATATACTCAGACTTAAAACTAAAAGCTAAGTTGGATACTATACACAAACACGCACCCAAACACATAGATTTATATATGTACGTGTGTGTGTGTTTGTGTGTAATACCCTACTTTGCCATAAGAAAGAATGAAATCACATCTCTTACAGCAACATGGATGGAAGTAGAGGGCATTATCTTAAATGAAATAACTTAGAAATAGAAGGTCAAATACTACATGCTGTCTCTTATATGTGAGAGCTAAATGCATACAAATGGACATAGAGAGTGGAATGATACATATTGAAGCCTCACAATGGGTATGTGGGAGAAGGTGAGAAAAGAAAAATTATTACCCAATGTATACAATGTTTACTATTCAGGGGATGCTTCACAAAAGCCCAGAGTTCTCCATATAACACAACTGCATCTGTGCCCACTAAATTTATAAGACCAAAAAATTTTTAAAATCATGAGAAAGTACTATTCAAAGTCTGTTCTTATTATAATAAACGCAGTTTGAAATTACCATTCTCCCAAAACCCCTAGGGTCATCAATCTGCCATATAAATGTAAAACATTACCCCATTTGGTGACGAATCAGGGCTTTGGTTTCCCAGTTGTAACACTGAGGTCACACTCACTTCAGTCATCCAGCCACTACTCCCTTCACTTTCGTCTTCTCTTTGCATCACTCTGTCCACTTCATGATTACTCACTTCCTAGTCATTTCCAGGCATCGCGTTTCTAACTGTAGCCTCAATCTAAGCAAAAATATCTGTGGAAATAGTTTTTATGTAGTAATCAGTTTTTTGAAATGTGTTAAATACTTAGCTTTCAAAATTTAAAACCATAAGGTGTGTGGTATGTGCAATTTAGGAAATCCCTTTTCCAACTTGATTCCTTGTGAATATTTACTCAGAATGAGCAGAGATAACATTTAGTTTGCTGATTTTTAATTGTGAGATTTTTTTAACTAAAAAAACTAATTAGGGTTGCCATTTAGCAACCCACCCCTCATTAATTTAAACCCTAATGAATATGTCAATACAAAATATTTTATGTTGATAATTTGTTGAAACAAAACCTAAATGTCATTGACTCTAGAGCAGCCCTGAAGCACTATTCCCATCTGACAGGATAGAAAGAGAGAAGCAGAGAGAGTGGGGGACTTGCCCAAGGCCACACAGTGGCATTTTCTGAAGAGCCGGGACCTGAGAGCCTTGGCCCCCCAACTCCCAGCCAAATACAGCATCACAAAATCTTTAATGAAAAGTGTCTTTTAAAGAAAGTGTTAAAAGTAGTACCCGGGACTCTTCCACCTTCCCGCCTTGGGCTCTCTCCTGGGTGTCCTTTAGTGACTCTGCGCCTTCTGTCCTTTCTCTGTTCCAATCTTGCCTCTTGTACCCTCAAGAGGCATTCTCTACCACTAAGTAGACCAGTGCACGTTTCAAAGAAAGCGTCCCTACGTCCTCCTTGAACTGAGTTTCTCAAGCAGCTCGTTTCACCGACGGGCAGCTCTTTTGGAAGACTCATTTTTGCCTTCAACTGAAATCTTTTTTCTTCAAAATGTCCCCAGTGGTCCTTGCTTCAGTTTGAAAGGAAAGGGAGGACGATAGGGAGTAAAGGGAATTAATGCCTTTCTTTTTCTCTATTTTCCTGTTGAATACAATTGTTCTGTGCCCCTGCGTCTCCTACAGGTGAAGTCTCTCCTTCAGGATTCTTCCAGAGGGCGAGGTAGTCAGTGCCTCATCCACCTTCTGGGCTTATCTCTTCTGAGTGCATTCTCATCTCATCAAAGGAACAATGCTTTCCTCATAGTTGTTTTAAAAAAAAAATGCTGCAGTCATTGTCAAGCGGGTTTTAGAAATGGATCAGTCTGAACATGCATGAGGTGTGTAGTTTGCAACTTGCTTATGGCAAGCCAGCCCTGACCGTGACTGACATGGAATCTGAGAGGCCACACCGCCAGCTTCTGCTGCCTCTGCTTTCGGGAGACAGTCGTCTAGACAAATTTAGGAGAATGACATTAACTAATCTGGGGGGAACTGCGACCATACGAAAGGCAAATGCAAATGCATTTATTTTTCCTATAATTCCAAATACATGCTTTGGTGTTGCTAGAAAAAGGAGCTTTCATGACTTGCAAGCGGGTGTTAGGATCTGCACTCACCCAGGACATACTTCACCATCGTCTTTTATTACCTCAAAATGGTAGGTGTACCAACCTTTCTGCACCATAATTCACTCACACATGCACTTCACCATCATCTTTTATTACCTCAAAAAGGTAGGTGGTTCCTTTCCTTCAATGTTACATGGTCTAAATCAAAGCTTTAAGGGCCTCCAGGATGGATAACTGGAAGATGAACTCTCTCACTGTCCAATAATTGGCAATTCCACATTTTGAGGGAATGCTCAGTTTGACATGCTGACACTTTTATCTGCCTTACAAATTCGCAGTTTTTGTAAACTGGAAGCATTTCTGCGGCTGTGCTAATCCACAGAGGGAAGCATGTTTTCAGAGCAACGGAGTTCAACCAGAGGCCAATCTTCGAATATATGTGAGCAAGAAAGGGAAACAGGAGAAGAAGAAATCTTGCTATTCCATTGGAGAGAAATAAAAATAGCTGTGAATGTTATCATTTTCAAATTGGTACTAGGAAGAGGAGACGTGATCCAAATACCAATCAGCACTGGTGGCTCAGACAGGTCTCCAGGGGGGTCAGTGCCAGGCCTGTGCAGAAGCAGGGGCAGCCACATCCCTCGTAGCGGCAACCAAAGCTCACAGGGCCTCCTGTGCACCGATGACCCGACCAGGGCATCCCTGCAGGTTTGCTTAGAAGAGAACCAGGAACTCAAGCATTCCTGCCAAATTGCAGGGGCTGTGCAGGTGGGTGGGAAAGTATGAGCCTTTCCCCAGACCCAAGCAGTCCTAAATATCTTTTTATTTTTCTATCAAAGAAAAGCAACGGGGCTTGTTGCTTAAGAAGATAACAATGAAACATCTGCCTTTTTATTTCATTTCAGTCATTTGAGATCTCAGCACAGACCCCTTCTTTAATCATGACAGCTGATATTTGCAGCTCACACAGCGTCTCTCATATACAACATTGTGAAAGAATGAAAGACGTAAAACTAAAAATAAGGGAGGAGCTGCCTTCCTTTCTCTAAGGGACCTCATTTTTGTTTAGGGGTAATTATTCTGAAAGAAACAATTCCCTTCCCCTTATATCATCCTGCTTAGGATGAGGTGGTTAGGACGCATAAAATGTCAAGATTTAGAGTGAAAATTAAAATATTTGGAGTTAAGTTTTCTAAAATTATTGGTAGTTTAATAGTAAATTGGAAAAAATACCTATGGAATGATTAGACAAAAATGGAATAAAAGAGTATTTGAGGGTTGATCCTTGATACAAACACTTGCCTCTTTCTCCTAGAGGCTTTTGTGGGCTTTCCCTCTGCACAGGCAAAGCGTCGTGGGTGCTAAACAAGCACCCTGTCTCCTGCCATAACCCAGCACTGTGGTCAACGCAGCTGGCCTTACAGAACACCTCAGGCCGTATCACTAGCCTTCTCCTCCTGAAATCCTTGTACCAAGTGAGATTTTAGTAAAAGAAAAGTTAGAAGACACTATTTTATCAAACTGTGTGATTTAAAATATGGATGCATGCAAATTAGAGTTTTAGAGGTAGAACAATCCTCTCTCTTTATTTTTGACATAACAAACCTGAGCCTCAAAGATGTCATGAGACTCAATTAAGCTACGAAGTTACTACATGATAAGAACTGCAACCAAATCAGTTTATCACCTTTTTTTACTCTGTGTTTTTTATGCTATCTCAAGGCTTCTGGAGTCCTGTGTTCAAAATCTCAAGTTATATTTCCTTAAAAAAACCCAGATAAAGATAGCTGGTATTAGTGCAGGATTGAGGAGCAGTGCTTGTTAAAACAGCTCTCAAATTGAGAGGAAATCTCCATGACAGCCAGGGTTGACCAAGCTCACCAGGACACGAGGTGTTTGCTAGAGGAGGAGGGAAGTGAAGAGCCCAGAAGTCATAGCCTGAATTGAATTTGCCAACCTTGTTCCCAATCCACATAGTCAGCAACAGATCAATCATCATTTAGTTGGAGGCCCCGGGGTCCCGAAGGTGGGTTTTCCCTTTGTGGGAGGTAAAACATGGGGGGTCTTGGGGCAACTGAGTACAGGATGAACATAACATCCATCGCTCAGTCCGAAGCCCAGAGCTTGGGCTTGGGAGAGGTCTCTCAGCTTGGAGGTGCTCAGAATGTGGATAGGACCTCTGGGAGATGTCCAGGAGTCATAGCAATATAGGTGCTTATAAAGGAACAATAAAAACCAGATATAATCGGTCAAAGGAACTGTTAATTTGAGTGGATAAAAGAAAAATGGTAGTTGAGAAGCAAGTTAGGGAGAAGCCATGGGAAAAGGCCAGAAGCTGCAGGGAGAGGTGCTGCTGCTATTGCTTCAAAGCAGATGGCATTCAGCTGCTTTCTGCACCACTAGTTGCCTCCCACTCAGGCAGGAACCTGGGGAGATAGCTACGGAGGAAATTGCCACCATATCGATTTGTCCATAATTGAACGGCACAAATGAAGTTGTGTACAATGGTGGCTTCAACTGAGTTGCTTAATGAAGGCTTTTGACAAGATCATTTCTAAAGACCTCTTTTATTATTATTCAACATGAAGTTTTGTATCACATATATTCACCAACTTGCTTAAAAAATATGTTACAGAATACAAACATGTCTGAATAACACACACGAAATACGGTCTCTAAGTCTCTTCTAAAAAGAGATGTCTGTAATGTGTTACTTGCTCGGGTATACATATTGGAATTTATGATTTCTTTTGTGCTAAATTCTAGTCTTCTAGCAAGACTTAGGAAAGATCTTTGTAACATTCCATATTGACTTTAAAATATTATATATTAAACTTGTATTTTAATTAAATTGGAAGTGTGAGCTCCTATCAGAAGTTTAAAGGTACGTGATCCAGCAACCCAAATTCTCATTTTGTTTTTATGATGACTATAACCAACCTCTTTTTCATTCTCTTAAAGTCCATGATTTTCCTCCTCTGCCCGGGGGGTAAAGTAATATCAACTAACAGACCTCAACTAATTCCTAAGTAATTATTTTCTCATTATGCCAAAAAAAATGCAAATCATCAGCCAGAAAATATGATATCATCTACACAGGACAGAGAAGTATAAAAAAAGAACCACTGTGGAGTGTAACTCGGAATCCGACTGTTCAGATGCTTGTGTTCAGACTTGACATTGAGCCTGGCCATGGTGTGATCTATGCCCATGTCCTCTTCAAGGGGAAATGCATTTGGAGCATGTCTTCAGCAGGGCTGTATGTGTGGGTACATTCTGTTTCCGATTCACCACACTATGTTGGTGTACAAAGGTTCTCTTCGGTTAGATCACTGCTGTCCAGCCACTTATTATAATGATTTTTCTTGAGGTTCACACTAATGAGATTTCAAGCACGTTATGTGTAATACCAAGACTGAGAAGCCGAGCTCCGCACAGGCAGCAGTGCAAGCCTGGCTGGCCAGGCTCCAGAACAGTAAGAGTGAACACAGTCGATGCTGTCTAACAATGGCATATTGTTCCTGCCACCGTGACAGCTGCTGAAAGATTTTCTATTCTTATCCTGCTTTTAAACACTCACAGCATAATGAGTTACTAACTCAGCATGGCAGTGATGTGTGAGCTGCCGTAGAGGCAGCAGTATGTTCGGCAACATCTGGATTACAGGTGTGAATGTGCACGGTCATATCCTTTGTTAATTAATGTCTAGAGAAGCACATTCTGAGTGCAGTGCTTGCCCCCAAAGCTTGAGGATGATAGAAAGGGAATCACGTCTTCTGTTTAGAAACCAAACTCGTAACCATTTGGCTTGCAGAAGAAAACAGAACAAAACATACATCTGAAAACTCAAGTGACATTTTTAAAGAACATTAAGTAAAGGTAATTTTGTTGTTGACATCATATTCTCTCAGGTGGACGTTACATCCACTGATGGAGGTTGTCAAGTTTTTGTTCAAATGCCCAAATACGAAGGTGACGAAAGCTGAGAGCTAAGAATCTTCTCCCTGGAAAATGCACAGCACACACATACATTCTGTGTGGAGTTTCAGGTTGTTCAGAAACTCCAATTTCCTTGTCATCCAAATCCTTCTTATATATATATATGTATATGTATAAATCCATCAGACTTTAACTTAAAAAACATGTCCAACTAAAAATCACAGACCTGTAGAGCAAAAACTACACCTGGCAACCTGGATCCCAGTCCAGGGCCTTTGATTTCACCAATGTTAAGAGTTCTGTGGAAAGTGGTATTTCAAGGAAGAGAGGAGACACCCACAGGAGAAACACATGGGCTGTGCTTGCCTCAGAAAGGCCAAAGGGCCATCCTTGCCATCTTTTAATGGGCTAATTTCCAAGAGAAATGAGGACTCAGCTCTGAAAAAAAAACTGGGCAATTCTGATGGCAGCCTCATATGCAGTGATTATCCTTTCAGGGAAAATCATTCAAAAGTAGTAGAAAATATGCATAAATTTCAAGTGGTGAGAAAAGTTAGAATTCAGCCATAGATGGTTAAAGTATTTCATACAACTTAAAATTTAAAGTCTATATAGAGGGGAACTTTTCACCTATAGCTGCATGTTTTAATTTTTCTTCGGGTCAGAAACACTTTTGGAGATTTCTAGAAGTACCTCTTCCTCATCTCTCATTTCTCCTTTAGGTTTAAATTCATTCAGCACTTTTTGTTGTCATTGTTAAGATTTGTACTTTCAGAGCAAATGGATATGTGTTGACTCACAAAGAGTTACACCTGTAATCCCAGCTATTTGGGAGGCTGAGGCAGAAGAATCACTTGAGCCTGGGAGGTGGAGGGTGTTGCGAGCTGAGATTGCATAACTGCACTCCAGTCTAGACTACAGAGTGAGACCCTTTCTTAAAAAAAAAGAAAGGAAGGAAGGAAGGAAAGAAAGAAAGAAAAAGAAAGAGAGAGAGAAAGAAAGAAAAAGAGAAAGAAAGAAAAAGAGAGAGAGAAAGAAAAAGAAAGAAAGAAAAAGAAAGAAAAAGAAAGAAAGAAAGAAAGAAAGAAAGAAAGAAAGAAAGAAAGTAAGAAAAAGAAAGAAAGAGATAGCAAGCAGGCAAGCGATGGATTAGCTATCCTTTGTCATTGAGAGACAAGGTGAAAAGTTCCCAAAGAAACCCTGGGAGGTGTTCCTCACATAAGCAAATGCTGCTGGCCTCTCTCATGGCATAGGTTGCCTCACTTATTTCCTTTGTTAGCTGAATCCATTCTTTGTAAAATTCATTATTATTCTTCCTAAAGTCTAGTTCCAGTCATTGGCCCACTACCTATACTCGAAGTCTATAGTCATTTTATATTCTCTAGCCGGTTAAGCCCAATGCTCCTGCTGGAATTCAAGTCCCTTCACAGCATCCTGCTTTATGCAGTCACATGTCTCATCAGCCCCATATGGATCAATATTTCAAACAAACCGCATCATGCCTCAAAGTAATCAAGTCTCACAATACTTCCTTTTTTATAATGAGTTTTCCTTCCTCCTCTCTCCTACCATTGATTTTCAAAATGCCATTTAGCTTTCATTTATGTACATGTATATATAGGTAGATGTCTTGCACCTCCCTGCTCTGGGCAGGTAATGTTTTGTTTGTTCGTTTGTTCGGTTGGTTAAGATGGAGTCTCACTCTGTGCTCACTCAGGCTGGAGTGCAGTGGCACGATCTAGACTCACTGCAATATCTGCCTCCCAGGTTCAAGCAATCCTCCCACCTCAACCTCCTGAGTAGCTAGGATTACAGGCACATGCCACCGTGCCCAGCTGATTTTTGTATTTTTAGTAGAGACGGGGTTTCTCTACGTTGGCCAGGCTGGTCTCAAACTCCTGACATCAGGTGATCTGCTCACCTCACCCTCCCAAAGTGCGAGGATTACAGGCATGAGCCATCACGCCCAGCCTGATAACGTGTTTTAATGTGTTTGTTTTATTTGTATGTGTTTTTCCCATTGAACTTAACATAGAACCTTGAGCAGGTGGCTAGTACTTAATTTATTCATACATTATTATACCATTTAATCCCCTTTACTATTATGTCAGGTTGGCATTGTTAGTAAAACTTCATAGGTGACGAGGAGGATCAATGAGATTAAGTTATTTTGTCAAAGTGTATTTTTCTGCAAGGGCAGGTTTGAAATCTGACCCTGGTTGTGTACCAAGACCTAGGCATGCTCACTCTACCGTGTCTTTGTGTTGAAGGGAGTAGTTTCCAATGACTATTTAAATGAGCAGTGCCATGAATAACGACACCTTCACCAGACTAGATTGCCTCAGTGTCCTTGGCTGGCAACTCCCTCCCACAACCAAAAACTGTCGTGTTAGGCCCTTGCTGTATTCCTGTATAGTTTCACAACATAAACTTTCAAATATTGTATAATGAATTTCCTCATAAAAAAGAAACAATTATGAGCAAATAGAGAATCAAATCACAGAAACTTCATTAACAGACGAAGATCTTCTCCCCTGTGATTGGGTTATCCAGCATTGTATATGCAATTCCAGAAATGGCATTTAACCTCTAGTTTTACTTGATAATCCACCTTCATGACCACATGTGAATGGTGGGAAAAGGAGAACTCATTGAATTTCAAACATCCTTCAAGGAGACAGGAAAATAATGGCATCATTTGTTGGTCACAATCTATGATCAGGCAATTGGAAATCGATGGTTGGCCTTCTCCTTTTTTCTTTTATCTCATCTTTCTTTGTCCTTTAGCCCTTATTATTCTCCATACTTCTTCACTGTGTTTATATGTTTACTAAATATTCAACAAAATTTTTGTTTCCATATGCACTTTAGAGAACTTTTTTTCCTAAGTAATGTAAAAATTACAAGACATTTACTAACAGGTGCTAAGAAATTTGCATACATTATTTATGATCTTCACAGTGATTCTGACATAGAGGTCTTATGATACTCATTTTACTTATATAAGAAAACTAAAATATCTGCTTTATTGGTCACACTTATTAAATTGGTCAGTTTTCATTATCAATGTATTGTTTGAACTAGACCATGCATTTGGGGCTAAAGAATCAAGTATGTCTCATAATATAGTTACAGTTTTGCAGAAGTGTGTTGCTGTATTCAAAATTAGTATAATCACTGTAGCAAAACATTAGAGCTTCAAGTTGGAAATATCCAAAATTAGAACTATTAAAATGGGATCTTGATAACATAATGCTAGTCTCTTTTAGATTTTCATATATTAATCAATATAGACGTTGTCTCTCCCTACCTCGAGTATATGTAAATAGCCCAAATTCGTAACATTTAATTGTTTTCATTTGTTTATTTATCAAGACAGAGTCTCTGTGTGTCACCCAGGCTGGAGTGCTCTGGCATGATCTTGGCTCAGCAAGTGATTCTTGTGCCCCAGCCTCCCGAGTAGCTGGAATCACAGATGTGTGCCACCACACTCAGTTGATTTTTTTGTATTTTTAATAGAGACAGGTTTTCGCTATGTTGGCTATGCTGGTCTTGAACTCCTGGACTCGTGATCATCCTGCCTCGGTCTTCCAAAGTGCTACTATTACAGGCATGAGTCATGTCCAGCCTGGTTGTTTTCAAATATCATGAGGATATGATATAAAATGAACAGAGTCTGGAGAAAAGAAATATAAACGAAAGTACAAGACAGTCTTTACTCCTCACTCTACAATTAAGATAAGAAAAATAAACATGCAATTATAATTAATCATAAAGCAAACACTGCTGGCTTCCACATCTCACTCTATCATTACCTTGCCAGGTGAGGAAACTGAAGGTCGAGGAAGTGAACAAACTAATAGATAGAAAACACACACAAAGCTCCTTCTTTCATGTGTTCTATACGTACACACAGTTGCAGACACACATGCAACACACACATACATACACACACATACACGTATACACATAGACACATGCACACACATGAGCGCACAGAGACACACACCTACACACACACACACACACACACACACACACACACACACTGCACTGAGTTTCAAGATTCTCTTTTTCTAGCTCATCGCACCTCTCTACCTCGACTTCATGCTGCTGAGCTAAGACTAGTCAACCACGTGTTTCCTTTGCCCATGGGATTCCCACAAGGCTTTTCTGGGTGCTTCCCTGGAGGAGGCTGGCCAGGATGGCACTTGCTCCCCTCCATCTGCCCCCGCAGTCTCGTTACTCCACAGCATCTACAGTCAGCTGTGGTCAGTAGGTTTTGCAGGGTGCCAGGTCTGTCCTCTTGAAGTCCCTCAGAGTCTCTAGCCTCAGCCAGCTTGCTCTTCCTCTTTGTAGGTGTCGGCTACCTGGCCCTCTTTTTAGATCTGTGGCACTCAGACTAGAGGGTTGCAGACTCTCTCCTGAGTCACACCTGCAAGCTCTCACTTTTGAATCATGCAATTCTTCCCTTTCTCTCTTCAACCTGGGCTAGTAGCTGTTTCCCAAAGGTAATCAGCCTGCCCCTTCTGTCTTCTTCCTTATCCTGGTTATATGTCGTTTATATTAAATTCTCCTGACTCAAAACAAACAAACAAACAAAAAAACGAAAGAAACAGTTTGTGCCCTAACCAGAAACTGCCTAATATATATGGACAGAAAGCATCTTTTCACCTTTGATCTGGGAGAGGAAAGAAGCAAAGGGAAGAAAGAGGTCTGGAATATGCTCTCATATTTGAGTGGGGGCTTGCTTTTTGCAGGCTGTGCTAACTTCGATAAGTCATATCAGTTGCCTGAGCATCAGTTTCCTCATTGTGAAGAAAAGATATGGGCTGCCCAGTTTAAGGAATCTAATGCATATTCAACTCAATTAAATGACAAAATGTAAGCACTGGACCCTGCTGCACACTGGTGGCACAGAGCAGGCCCTCGACAAATTAACTGACTCAGAAAGAGATTGCTTCTGTGTGAGTGAAATCTCTACCTTTTCTTTGTCAGAGACAGCCACACTAGTTACTTCCACATGGAGGTGGGTGGCTAGACACAGTCACTGGGATAATGTGGACCCCAGAGAAGAGAGAAAAAGCTTTCCAGTGATGACAAGCAAAATGCTTCTGAGTTTAACTGTTTGGAATAGCAGGTTCATAGCTATGACATAATGGTGAAGTATGATTCTCTGATGAAAAACCTATAAAATCTCATTCTGGCTGCCAGCTTGAGGATGCATTTTTATCATGTTTGTGGTTGGTGATTTACTAGCTATGAAAGTATCTTTGTGTAATGTAAAAATTATACTTGCACTATCACTTCACCAAAACTACAGACAGTGCTCCTGACACAATGGGAATGTGCAGACAGCAGCAGAATATGAGAGATGAGGCGTCCAGCACACTGTGAAAAATCTTTTCCTAAGAGTTAACATTCCAGGAGGGTCACAGGCAGATAATTCCAGGGATATCTACTGCATGCCCGCCACGTGTCAGGACGCTCAGGGGGCCATAGAGACGATGGTGGCCTTAGTCACTTTGTCACCTGTGTCAGACTCCCCATTCGTCACCTCTAGGTCCTTCTAGAGCAGAGTTTCAGATGCTTATTAGGTGTGGGATCTAGACTGGGGTGTTTCTTTGAGATCTCAGTTTGATCTGTAGATTTTCTCTCCACTAGCATGTCCCCAATTTCTTCAAATGCATTGATTGCAGTTAACTATTGTAGACGATCAGATTGTTAAATCTGGATGTAGATGCAATGTGTAAATAGTTCAAAGGCGGCCTGGTTGCATAAGTAATTTAAAAATTAATAGGTTTTATTTAGTCCAAATAAATGGGTAAATTTATAAATAACTTTGAAATAAATCTTACTGTAGAAAGTATGTATTGGTTTCATGTATTTGACCTCCTTCCAAGTTGATTCGAAGGTAGCAGATATAAAAATATCTCTCTACAAACTATCCACTAATATAAAAGAGAGTCAGTGAATTTTAGGGCAGGCATAGAATTTTGTAAGCACCATGAACTCATTTTGCAAATGAAAAGAGGAAGACCACAAACACCTGAACTTGGCCTGGAGTATAACTGTTATGATTATTTGAAAACCACTACTGCCACGGCTGAAACCTTTTAAATTACTCATATTTATGTAGCAGGATAAGATAATTTGTTATTTGGTAATATTCATAAAGAAGATAATAAAGATAATGAATCTAAACGTTACTATTTCTTTTTGTCTCATGTTTGGTTTTGGTTTTTGTTTGCTTGTTTGTTTTAAATGTTCAGTGGATACCTGGGACACGCCGCTGCCCCCCACATCATAGCAAGGGCTGCTCCTGGTGAGTTCTCCATCCAGGAAGTTTTTGCCTATCAAGGTGCTGCTGGATTTCTCAGGTTGAGGGAAGAACCAGACCCAGGGCAGCTCTGAGAATAACCACACTCAACCTGAGTGGGAAAGAGAGAAATGCCGGAGACCCAGGCAGACAGGAGGGCATGAGGTGATAGAGGTGAGAGCAAGCACAGCCCTGGAAGAGTTGAGCTTGCAGAACACTGCCTTGCCATGTGCTGTGGATCCCAATCCCAAGAGCAGTAAGTGTCCAAGCTCTCGTCTTCACATTTGCAGAGATTCTGTGTCCATTAGAGGGCTCAGTCTGTCCGTGCTGCTATAACAAGTGCATCATAGGTTGGGTGGCTTCGATAACAAACATCTATTTTCTCTCAGTTCTGGAGGCTGGAAGTCCAAGGTCAAGGTGCTGGCACCTCCGGAGTCTGTTGATGGCCCGGCCCCCATCTGGTTCATAGATGGAGCCTTCTGGATGTACCCTCACATGGCCGAGAGGAGAGAGAGGAGAAGCAGGAGCTCATAAGAGCTTTCATCCCATCTGTCAGTTCCACCCTCATGACCCGATCACTTCCCAAAGTCCCCACCTTCTAATACCATAAATCGGGACTTAGGGTTTCCAGGGTCCAATGTAGGGAAACACGAACACTCAGTCTGTAACATTACAGGTCATGCAGTTGTATATTTAGCCAAATGACAATTCACACCACGGTTACACACCATCAAGGCCCAAACACAAATTCAGAATGCTGAAAGTACAAACACAGATGAAACTCTGTAACATTTTTTTTAGAGAAGAAAGCCCATGGATTTAATGGTTCATTGCCATATCTTTTATTTATTTATTTATTTGCTTTCTAATAGAGAGCAATTCTTAATGGAGAAGGCAGCATTGCATAGGGCCAATTCTCCACTCAAAAATAAAATGGAATTCCACCAGGGTCAGCTCCCAAAGGGGGAACCTAAGGCTTGGGAATCATATACCCTTCTTCCTTTACCTTCACATTTTTCCTAGATGCAGGATCAACTAAATAGATGTATCAAGGGGTTCTATCCAAAAAGGTGGGTATCTGGTTGGCTTTTAGGAAATTCTAGTAACAATTTAAACCACGGGTCCTATACCTTTGGAGACTTAGAATCCACTATGGGTTTTTACGCTTGCACTATGGGTAACTCAGGAGGGAGAACAAAATAAGGACTATTAAAGGAAACCTTTCCAGTGGGCTTGGTTCCTTGATACCTTATTTATTGATCTACACTGTCAAGATTCTCCACATACAGCTCTCTTTCTGAGCACCCCTAAATGAAGCCTGCTCATTCTAACTAAAATGTTTCTCATCTTTGCCTGACACTGCTTTCTCTCTTCTTCATTTCTGAAAATTCAAATGTGAGTGCCACTGGGCTTTTGCAGTTAATAATTAAATTATTTGAAATATGAATGAGAAACAATGCAGAGAAAACAACAAAACCAAAAATTTATGTACACATCTTGTGACTTCATTGGCTTTTTCCTTAAAAAATATATGTTGAGTGTGTAGATTTCTAGCTTGCTCAGAGTGGATGACAAGACATTATCTGCTTACCATCCATAAATGAAGCCATCTTCCCTCCACAAGCAGGATTTCATAGCACCCCTTGTATGATGGGATGTAGGGGTCATCTTGAAATTGATGGCCCCAAGTCAGGATGGCCCCTGCCTAACCAGGGCTGCCCTTGTGCACACCATCTGTATTGGTCTGTTCTTGCTCTGCTAATAAAGACATACCTGCTAATAAAGAAAATTAGTCATTTATAAAAGAAAGAAGTTTAATTCATTCACAGTTCCACATGGCTGGGGAGGCCTCACAATCATGGCGACAGGCAAATAAGGAACAAAGTCACAACTTATGTGGCAGCCGCAGAAGTGCTTGTGTAGTAGAGCTCTCCTTTATAAAAACAACAGATCTGAGGAGAATTATTCACTATCATGAGAAAAGCACTGGAAAGATCAGCCCCCAGGAGTTAATTATCTCCCTCTTTGGTTCCTCCTACAACAGGTGGCAATTATGGGAGTTAAAATTCAAGATGAGATTTGGGTGGGGACAAAGCCAAACCATATCACCATCTCCCCAGATTTGCCATCAAGATTAAAGTCTATGAAGAGTTACTGTCTTAGGAATATGGCATTCTTCAAACCTATGCTCTGGAACTGTATCTGCAAATTCTGCCGAGTTTTTCCTCAAGTATCACCTTGAACTCACTATCTGTAATTTGCATGAAAGAGATCTGTCTTCTGTTCTACTATTTTTTCAAATGAAATGTTGTTGTAATCACGTTTCCTAAGGTTTAATGACTTTCCTTTCCCTGGTTTAATGACTCACAGGATATGTCATATAGGCAATAGTGCAATCCCAGTATTAGAACACTGAGTTCTAGTCTCCTGGGATTTAGGGACAAACATATGACATCTATAACTCCTATTTTTCCATTTGTATCATTTATTTCAATAAATAAGAAACAAGCATGGTCTCTTCCAGGCATTACTAAGTGTTAGTGATACAGAGAAAAAACTAGTTTTTATAGGTTAATTTAGAAAAATAAATAAATAAATTTTGAGTATCTTTCATGTAATTAACACTATGTGAGATGCTATTTTCCAGATATTATTTTCATCCTTATTCCAGCTTTGCAAACCAATTCATAGAGGCTAGGTAATTTATCCAAGGTCCCTAAGCTATCTATTAATAATTGATAGAGGCTGAATCTGCACCCAATTTTGCCTGGACACAAAACATTGCCATTTCCACGAAGCCATGCTCTAAAATGAGATCTCTTCCTGTACACATATTAAAGTCCCTGGCTTTAAGCGAGACCTTTTCTATCTCTTCAGACACTCACAAAGTTAGATTCTGGATATAAAATTTCCAGTTTTGTCTAGCACCAGTATTGTACTTCTCAGGTTATTGAAAAAACTAATAGCTACTGATATTAAATTATGATGATTATGAAGATGCTTTGCAGTCTATGAAAGTTACTATAGATTGATCCTATTAAAATCCCTATTTATTTCTGTTGCACCAGGAAAGGATAAACAGAATTGCTTTTTTGCTAGAGACAGAAGATTATATTCTCATCTAAGGGTGAATACAGTCACAGCTGGGCCTTTATAATTGTAACTCATTTAAAATGCCTCGTTATTAAAACTGAATTGTTTTGGATTGCGACTTTATTCAATTGAGACAATTATGTGTTCTGTGTGATTCAAATCAATGATTTCAGGCAGCAGTTGATTATTCCAGCTTAATTTGTTGTGCCTTTTGCTTTTTTAGACAGCCATTGGATATCAAATTCTGAAATTAGATTTTAATTTCCTTTTGTGGGAATTTCGCATGTATATTGCATTAGCTTCCATAAATGTCATAATGCTTTTCTCCCTATGCAAGTTCATGCATAAGCTCAGAAAACATTGATCCACTGAAGCATAGATTCACAGACTGCATGCAGGAGCACACAAGTCTCCCATAAAGTGAAGCTGCCACTGTGACTTTGGGACAATTAAGTATATTCATTGTGTTTACTGTCCCAGCTCTAGGACACTTTGAAGAAATTTCTTCCTTCTGTAGGTTTTCCCTTTTCTATGTTTTCTAGGAGAAATTATTTAGAAACCAGTAGAAGCTCCAGGAAATGCTACCATAACGATGAAGCAACTATATGCCTCAGCAGGTGGAAATCTCCCAAGCCCTTTTCTCCAAGGGTTGGTGGCAATTCAGGGTACACACTGATGATGAAATGTATTCCCATAAACAAGTCTTTCCTCCAACTTATTAAGGCGCCTGCAGGCTTAAATGAGTCTTGTGGAGGCAGACAGGTCCCCACAGTATCATTTGTTTTAGAGTCAATTTCGACTCTCAATTCACAATCTGTTCCCAGCCACGCCCTGAGGGTTAGCAATGAAATTGTCATATTCTTGGGCAAAATTGTAATTTTTAGTTTTAGAAATATATAAAATTACAAGAATGTAAAACTCATCGCTAGTTCTGGGGATAGCTATACTTAATAATCTGTGATGGATTTATCTGATACTGGCTAAAAATAGTGTGGTGGGAGGAAGAAACATCGAGGAGGAGCATAGATCAGGTGTGGTGCCTAATTTACATATATCAGGTGTGGTGCATAAATTAGTAAAATATCCATGTGTCGCAATTATCAGCTTTGTTTCAAGGAAATGCAACTGAAGTCATGGAGGTATCCTGCAGATAATAATCAACCTAATTGGAATTTGAATCAATATATGTCTGACTCCCAAATCCACACACAGGTTGACTCCCAAATTTTGAAAGAGTAAGTGTCTATCTTAAATAATACTCAAGTTGTATCAAATTTTAAAGGGGATTTGGACACTGTGACCTCTAAAAGCTCTTTTCAACTTAAAGAATATGTGATTTTATGGTTGATTGAGCCACCCCTGGGAGATGAAAACTGATGTAAGAGAGATATTAAGAAAGTACTGAGACTTAAAACAAAACACACTATTCCTGTTTTGTAAAATTTCACATTAAGACCAAGAAGGTCCCATTGAGATGATTCATTCCCCTAGAGAATCATGCAACCTACATCAGAAATTAATATGACTTGCCTTCCACACTAGAAATTGGAGTTCTCTGTAACAGAAGTGGAGAAGTGGCTCATCCACAAAAAATAAATCATTGTGTCAAAATGAGAAATGTTTGACTGTTTAAATATAGTCAAAGAAGGATCACCTAATATATGCTGAAAATCATTTGGTGATTCACATGGGCATCCTACCAATTTCAATATTGTGAGCTTTATAACAATATCGAGACAGGAAAGAGATGGTCTAAATAAATACATGCACTAAAAAACAGAAATCCTACCTGGTGTGAGTTTTCCATTACAGACCTCCATGGATTACAAAGGAATCTTCTTCACAAGAAGGGAATGATGGTACTTTAACTTGGGGTGGTAGTGGTTTCAGCATAGAATTAGTTTAATTCTGTTTCACTTTTAAAAGTATGGTGTTACAGCTTGAAATTTGAGATCTCCTGGGAATTTGACAGTGTTCTGTGAAAGATTTGACTGTTTTACAGCTCAAAAATCTTTTATTTGTTGATGACATTCTCAATCTAGAGAACCAATAAAATGCCGAATGAAGATGGAGCCTGCCCACTTAATTCTCACTGGGATTTAATTAATTTTATTTTGCCTGCTCTTGCCCAGAAAAATTTCCCAGGAAAACTAATAATTTTTTGTATGATGTAACAAATCAGAAAACATCTCTTACACCCTCTCATCCATCTTGCCTGTGCTCTGTCCCCCTCCCACCATTCATATTCAGTTCCTTGTTACTTCTTCAGACCGTGGCAGTGGCCAGAGTTTTAGCTTCACAGCACTGTGCATCAGACCAATTTCCTGGAGCAGGGTAAGGAAAGACCACAGGGCTTCCCTTGCAAATTATAAGATTATTTTAAACCTTCTACTCTAATATTTAAACCTTCACAAAAATAACCTCAAGATAACCTGTCTAGCTTTCATTTCTCACTACCCCTTAATGGGTATCTTCTGCAGAACACAAACAGGATCATCAACTCCCCTTCCCCTAAGGTTTCAGATAACACCTATTTATTTCAACTTCCAAATGATGAATCTAGATTGTTCTCTTATTCCATATACATATGTACAGACTGATTAAGACATTTGCAGAACGATATAGTTTAAAATTCTTGTAATTTTGTACCCAGACATGTGTTGTTGTACATTTTTACTAAAAATGCAAACATCAATCAATTAGTCCAAGCCAAAAAAACAGCTGCCAAAATCTACTCCTTTTTTCCATTTCTGAGCATACATTCAGTTCTGTGTCCTGATGTTCCACATATTTTCTCTGTCTTCCTTGTCTTTATTGGGGTGCGTCCCCACTATGCCCCTTCTCTTACAAACATTCCCATCCTGCAACCCAGGCACATAGAAGGCTTATTAATTGGCCTATAATCCCACCCACCATAGTTCCAGCTATTTCACCCTCCCTCAGAGAAAAGTTTTCCAAAATGCAAATCTGATCTTCGCATTAAAATATGGCCTAAATATCTTAATGAGATTTAATCTGGAAGTTCAAAGTCAGTTTTTCTTCACCACCTGTTACAAACTCCTAAGCTCTAGTTATTGTGTCTTCTTCAAATTCAGAAACACACACTTAATTTTTTGAGGCTGAGCCTTTATACATTTTTTCCCCTTTGCCTGAAAAATTCCTCCCCTCAGCCCCCGACAATTCCCAACTGCCCTTAAAATTTCTCTTTAGTGATAATTTCCTCCAAGATTTACGATGACGCTATGGCTAGATCAAATGACCCTTCTTATGTTTTTTTTTTTCAGAGTATCTGCCCTTATCATAACACTTATGCAATATTCAAATGCCTGTCACTTTCCTCAATGGAAAATAAACTCCCCAAGGACAGAGATTTAAGGTCTGTTCACTGTTGAGGCCTTACCACACGGTGTATTTCCTGAAATACAGGCAAGACTCATTAGTTTTTTGAATTGAGTAAAATATTTGTTTCTTCTGAAACCTCATACCTGCAAATCATTATTTTTTCTGTGTCTGCATAATGTCATCTTTATTTAATGCTTTTCCCCAACCCAAGTCCCAAGAAATGTCAAAAATGTAGGTTACTTTTGTTCTGCTCTCAGAAGTCCTTCCTGAAAACACCAGTTCACAGTAATCATTCTCTTCTTTAAAAATATTCAGAACTTACTACTTTTTCAAAAACATTTTTGCATCTCAGTAGATGACCTTTCTGTTTTTTGTTCTCTATATCAAAAATGTTCATGGTCTTCTATAAGGGAATGTTATGCTTTTCATCCCACGTGGAAAACACTGTGGATTGAATTTGTTCCCTACATTTGATGTAATGGAAACTTAATCCCTAAATTCATGTTGATGATATTTGGAGGTGAGGCCTTTAGGAGATGATTAGACCCTGAGGGCTCTTCCCATGAATGGATTAGGCCATTATCATGGAATTGAGTTAGTTATAAAAGGGGGGAGGTTGGCCCCCATTTTCTCTCTGTCTCTTGTGCTCACATCATCTTTCCTCCTACTGCCATAGGATGATGCTCATGAGGTGATGGGTCCATGCTCTTGGACTTTTAGCCTCAAGAACTGTGCACCAAATACAATTCTGTTCCTCCTAAGTTACTCAGTTGGTGATACTCTGTTATAGCAACAGAAAATGAAATAAGACAGAAATTAAAGAATATTTGTTCATTGATCAAATGGCTCTAAATGACATAGCATTTATTTTTCAGAATTGGAAATGTCAATACAATGCCTTTTCTCTTTATTCAGAAGCTTGATATACCACAGCACCCAAAAGTCACTAGTATTTTATTCCTTTATGTCCTTTATTTCAGATTCTGAAATATATTGATAAACTACTTACTTGCCTGTTGATTTCCCGTTTGTAAGCAATTCAAAGTCCACTACATGATGACAACTGTATCCCAAAACAAGTAGACCTATTTGATAAGTTAATTAGAATATATTTTGAAAAATCAGCTTCACATTGATCTTAAAGGTGATTCCAAGTAGCAACTTGGACGAGGCAAACTGAATACAAGGCCCAGGAGCCCCAGTGGCGGCACAAATGCAAAGTGTGCAATTCAATTTCACTTTTTTTCTTGAACTACAAGGCTACATCATGTGGGGCTAAGCAACTGAGAATCCTTGAGCAATTTAGGAAGTCTAATCAAGCAGTCTGATATCAGAAGGCATCACACACAGAATGCAATAAAAAGTAAGTTCTACTTGGTTCTAAGAAAGAGAATTCTTAATTTAATTTCTGATCCTACTTTCCATGTTAACGTGTTTCATGAAAATCCAACTTTTTGACCACGGTATGAATGAGTTTAAATAAATGAAGAAACGCATTAAGTTGCTACTCAGGTTGAGTGAATGTAACAGAGAAAGCAATTATATTCTTCATTGCCAACTCATTCTCTACTCACATGTTTCTCAGGCACCTAAATTCAATGTACCTAAATCAGACGTTATCATCACCCCAGCATGTACCCTGCTCACACACAAAATCAACCGTCTTCCCTTAATGACTGCCACTGCAATATTCAGCATCCCTGGATAGTAATTAGGAGTTGGACTCAGGTTTGGATAACAAAGCTGATGGATTTTTGTTTAGAAATTATTTATTTTCAAAGCCAATTATAATAGTCTCTTAAATTATTTCATGCTTTACCTACAATGTGCAATAAAAACCTTCCTAAGTCTTTCTATTTTAGCTTGCATTTTTCAGAAACACCCTTTCCAATAAAATGATATCATTCTGATGATATTTTATCATATGATTCAATGTATGTATTTGTTTTATATTCATACTATGTATTGATAATATTTACATATATGTATATATGTATATATTACATATATATGCAAATACATATATATGTAAAAATGTACATAAATATATGCACATATATATGTACATAGATATGTACATAGATATGTAAATATTACTGATGTACATATTATATTTATATATTTACATATATATGTAAATATATATTACACATATATATTTGCATGTATATAATATAATGTAATATTATATATATATATATAATATTTTGATTACATGAGGTATTTTAATTACGTGAGGGACACTGTATTAGTCCGTTTTCACGCTGGTGATAAAGACATACCTGAGACTGGGTAATTTATAAAGAAAAAGAGTTTTTATGAACTCACAGTTTCACATGACTGGGGAGGCCTTGCAATCGTGGCAGAAGGTGGAAAGGTGTCTTACATGCTTGTGGCCAAGAAAGAGTGAGAACCAAGTGAAAAGGGAAACTGCTCATAAAACCATCAGATCTTGAGACTTATTCACTACCAGGAGAAAAGCATGGGGAAAACTGTCCCCATTATTCAATTATCTTGATTTATGTTCCTCCCACAACATGTGGAAATTGTGAGAGCTACAGCTGAAGATGAGATTTGGGTGGGGACACAGCCAAACCATATCAGAAGCAATGCTCTGCCACTGAAGAAAGACATGGCAGGGGTATTTGGCTCCGTAAAGGTGCAGGTATTTGCATATGTTAAGAAGAGTATCTTGAAGGAAACAAAGTATTTCCATAAATCTCAGGGAAAATGTTTCAGTGAGCTCAGAGGAATTGAAGAAAATTTTGAAAGAGTATAGTCATATTTTCCCAGCTACTTTGCCAAGGCAAAATAGAAAAGCTAATAGAAAAGACAAATAGGAAAACTAATAGAAAGTTAAAAATGGGAACATTCCACATGTGGCCAGAAACAAACCATTATCATATAAAGAACCTCATCCAGTTGAGTCCAGAGTTTACAGTTGACTGTTGAAAAATACAAGCTTGGATTGCACGGGTTCATTTATACATAGATTTTCTTCTGTCTCTGCCACCCTTGAGACAAGACCAACCTTTCCTTTCCCCTTCCTCCTCTGCCTGCTCAACGTGAAGCTTTGATGATCCACGTCCACTTAATAAACAGTAAATATATTTCTCTTCCTTATGATTATCTTAATTAACATTTCTTTTTCTATTGCTTACTTTATCATAAGAACATGGTGTATAACACATGTAACATAAAAAATATGTATCAATAGACTGTTTATGTTATTGGTAAAGTGACCAGTCAACAGTAAGTTAATTTGGGGGAAGTAAAATATTATATGCAGATTTTTGACTGTGAGGTCAGTGCCCCAAACCCTCGTTGTTCAAAGGACAACTGTGCACAAGCAACATTACACAGGAAAATTAATAAACAAAGGAATTGTAATTAATTAATTGTAATATAGAAGCAGAATTTTTTGACAAAAGGGATTCCCTGGTACTTAACAAAATTCTGAACTTGAGCTAATATCCAGCTTTGGGGACGCTAGACATGCATGAGAGGACTCCTCTTTACAGGACACTAGACACTGATTACGTCATCTCTGGGAAATGTGTTAGTTTTGTAGGTGGGGCTGTTGCAAAAAAAAAAGAAAAAAAAACCTCTAATGGGAGGCTTAAACCACAGAAACTCTTCTCCCACATCTCTGAGGCCAGAAGTCTGGGACCCAGGTTGGTTCCTCCTGAGGGCTGAGGGAGGGATCTGCTCCAGGCCTTTCTTCTCAGCTTGCAGATGGTGTCTTCTCCTTGTGTCTTCACATTGTCTTTCTTCTGTTGTCTGTGTCCACATTTCTCCCTTTTATAAGGATACGATTATATTGGATTAGGATCCATGCTCAAGACCACATCTAACAGGGTCATTTCAAAGACTCTCTCTCCAAATGAGGTCTCACTGGGAGGTACTGGGGGTTAGGACCTCAACATAGGAATTGTGGGGACACAGTCAATCCACACAGGGGACTTCCTGCACAGCTGAAACCAACAAGTGGAAGGTTTGAGCTGAAAGCAGAAAGTGTGTGTGTGTGTGTGTGTGTGTGTTTGTGTGTACATATGGGGTGTGTGGTGGCGTGTGTGTGGTGGCATGTGTATGGTGTGTATGCATATATGTGCGAGATGTATGAGGGCGTGTCTATGAGGTCTGCACTTACCACCTGTTTATGTGTATGCGTGTATTCTGTGTGCTATGTGTATGTGTGTATCTGTACAGTGTGTGTCATCTGTGTACATGTATATATTTAGGTTGTGTGTGTTGTATGTATGTGTCTGTGTGGTGTGTGTCATCTATGTGGCTGTAAACGTGGGCATGTCTGTGTGATGTGTGTCATGTGTATCTGCATATGGTGTATGTGTGATCTGTGTGTGTATTTTGTGTGTGTGTGTTGTGTGTATGTGTCTGTGTGATGTATGTCAGCTATGTAAGTGGATGCTTATAGGGCATGTCTGTGTGATGTGTGTCATGGGTATTTGTGTATAGTGTGTGTGTGTGATCTGTGTGCATATATTTTGGGTGTGTATGGCATGTGTGTATGTGTCTGTGTGGTGTGTGTCATCTGTGTATGTGTATGTATTTTGGGTTTGTGTGGCATGCGTGTGCCTGTGTGGTGTGTGTTGTCTGTGTGAGTTTGCATCTGTAAGGCATGTCTGTGTGATGTGTATCATGGGTATCTGTATATGGTGTGTGTGTGTCATCTGAGTACATGCATGCATGTTGGGTGTGTGTTGCATGTGTGTATGTGTCTGTGGTATATGTCATCTGTGTGACTTTACATATGTAGGCATGTCTGTGTGTTGTGTGTCATCTATGTGAGTGTATGTATGTAGGGCATGTCTGTGTGATGTGTGTCATGAGCATCTGTGTATGGTGTATTTCTGTCATCTGTGTGTGTGTGTATGTTTGTAGGGTGTGTATGGTGTGTATCGTGTGTGTGTGTCAGCTGTGTACATATTTGTATTTAGGGTGTGTGTGTCATGTGGCGTGTGTATCTGTGGTGTGTTTGGTGCATGTATGCATATGTATGCAGGGTATACCTGTGTAGTGTGTGTCGTGTGTGTGTGTGTGTGTATCTCATCTGTGTTCGTGTTTGTATTTAGGGTGTGTGTGGCATGTGGCATGTGTATCTGTGGTGTGTTTGGTGTATGTGGTGTGCGTCATAAGTATGTGTGTATATGTGTGTCATCTGTGTATGTGTTTGTATTTAGGGTGCATGTGGCATGTGTATCTGTGATGTGTTTGGTGTGTGTATGCATATGTATGCAGGGTATATCTGTGTGGTGTGTGTCATGTGTAAAAATTATGCAATCACATTTCTATTTGGGGTGTTTACAGTCTAGTTGAAGAAAGTTATTCAGATGGGAAAAGGTAACCAACAATAAAAATGAGCATAGGCTGGACACTATGGCTCACGCCTATAATCCTAATACTTTGGGAGGCCAAGGCAGGTGGATCACCTGAGGTCAGGAGTTGGAGACCAGCCTGGACAACATGGCAAAACCCTGTCTCTACTAAAAAAACACAAAAATTAGCCAGACACCTGTAATCCCAGCTACTCGGGAGGCTGAGACAGGAAAATCACTTGAACCCTGGAGGTGAAGCTTGCAGTGAGCTGAGATCATGCTGCTGTACTCTAGCCTGGGCAACAGAGTGAGACTCCATCTCCAAAAAAAAAAAAAAAAAAAGAAAGAAATTCAAACAGTAAGGCAGTAAGTAGTACACCACTTTTCAACTTTTTTGATCAATGTCTACCAGATACAAGAATTTTAAATTTGCTGCCTTCAAAATGAGTTACAATTGGCAAAGTAACATCTTGACTTAGATTTTTTAATAGAAATCAATGACTGAACAAGTTCTACCCACTAAGTATAATTAAACATCTACTGCCAAATTCCAGTGTAGTAAGCACAGACAAGCGAAAGGAACCACAGCTCCACCGGTGAGGCTCGACGCCATCAGGCCTCCACAGAAGGAGCCATCTGGAGACGCGAGGCCAGCTGGCAGTCTGCAGAGCATTGTCATGGCGTGCTGGACGTCACCTTTTCAGCTACAATGGTTATCATTTGAAGAGCTAGTTTCTCTAATCTTGAAGCTTTATACCTTTTGGATAACACTAAAGGAACAATTTTCCTAGACAAACTGGGTATAATTTGGGTAATCTCCACATGGCAGACACCTGTACCTTCATTTGCATTTACACAATTCCTTTTTAATCTGGTAATTATGTAAATAGCAGACAAGATTTTTGACATCTCACTTTCTTATTCTGCTTTGGAAACTGACTAGACATTACATTACAGGCAATTTGCTATTTTAATATGCACAAAAGATGAATTCATTTAAGCAAAAATAGAGTAAATCACTGCATTTCTGTTCCCCAAAATGCATCATGTATTTTTGTTCAATTGTGTAAGTCTACAGGATTTATAGAACTGGAGGAGTCCATTCAAAACTCCTGCTTGAGTACTGGACATGGGTCACGGTGTCCTTTCCACACCCCTCCCCAACCCTGACTTACTGGACTTGCCCTGAGGCTCTATCTGAACAACTGAAAAAAATACACACTGTCCTAGAAGCTAAGGCCACAATACAGGTGTTATGTATAACGTGCCCTAGTAATCCCACTTTTCCTATAATTATACAACCAGCTGTGCAATACTTACCACTGAAAAGGCAAAAAAATGAAGCATACGAATGCATATTTTTTAAACAAATTCCCTACAAACTAAATTATTTCTGGCATTGTATTTTACTAACTGCAAATTCCTCTAAGTTAATGATTCACCCTGATTCTCTATTTGTAAAATAGAGATAACAGAGCCAAATTTAGGGGAATTAGAGTAAAATGGGTTGACAGTGGTGATATAACATACCAGGCACCTGTCATATATTAACACTAGTGTTTGATAAATGGTAACTGCCTCCTTTCCCTAGTTCCTCCTCTTAAGGGCTCTCAAACTTAAGCGTGCCCAGCAGTAGCCAGAGGGCTGGTGTCTCCTGGGAGAGGCACACAGTCCTATCACAGCCCCAGGACCGTAGCCACGGGCAGTGTGCAGGTACAGTACATGCCGCACAGTCAGAGTCGCTCTGACCAGGCACCCCTGAGTGTGATTGACACTAGGAGATGTAGTGAATGTTGAATTACTGGTCATGCAGGGTTTATATATAGTCGGCATCTCTTTATCCCGAAAGCCTGAATTTACAAACAGGCTAAAAGTGAATACCTTTCGTCAGCTTTAATTTTCTAATGCGGTGACCCATCCTAGCACCATGTAATAACAGGTCCCAGAGTGACAATTAAAATAAATCACCCTACAGAATATGCCATTAAAAGCATTCATGCCTCATCAGTAACCGGATTGTCTTATATAATATATCCTGAGGAAATATTTATAACTTTAGCTTCAGTTCCCCAAAGCACACGTTGATTAATATTCTGCCCTTGTTGATTTCTCAGAAATTGAAACATGGTTCAAATATTATTTTCTGGGTGGCTGTCTAATTGTGTTTCAATGGGGAACACCAGTGGCTAATCATGAACCAATAGTTATTGATCCACAATAGATTACCTTCCCACAGAGCCCATGGAAAACATAAGCCTCTGCACATTTCTTCCTTTTTAAGAAAAACTCTTGAATCACAGATTATTTTTCCTCTCTGAATAAAGGTAACACAGGTCTTTGGAAGGAACAATGTTGAAACATTAAATCTATTCCTTTTTTACTCTTCTAAAAAGGTATAGTCTAAGTAATGAAGAAATAATAAATCCAAAATAAAATTCTAAACTTCCAAACCGTCTGAATAGGGACTCCCTGTGGGCCAAGGAAACCCCAAAGAAGTTTGAAAAATTGAATTCCCGACCAGACAGGGAAGGGGGTTTAACACACGCCATTATACTCCTCCTTTTGGAGTTGAGGTACAACTGACCAGCATTAACATTGAAACAGAGATCACAAAACAGACTGTAGCAATAAGATACCACATTTCAAACTGACACTGGTCCAACATCATATGACAAATAGCAGACCCTGAGAGAAATCAAAATATTTTAACCCAAAATATCTATCTTTGACATATTTTTAAATGGCCCTGCAAAGTAATCTGATATGATCTGACAGTGTCTCCATCCAAATCTCAACTTGAATTGTATCTCCCAAAATTCTCACATGTTGTGAGAGGGACCCAGGGGGAGGTACTTAAATTATGGGGGCTGGTCTTTCCCAGGCTATTCTCATGATAGTGGATAAGTCTCAAGAGATCTGATGGGTTTATCGGGGGTCTCCATTTTTGCTTCTTTCTCATTTTTTCTTGCCGCCACTATGTAAGAAATATCTTTCGCCTCCCACCATGATTTTGAGACCTCCCCAGCCATGTGGAAGTGTAAATCCAATTAAACCTCATTTTATTTCCAGTCTCAGGTATGTCTTTATCAGCAGCATGGAAACGGACTAATACACCATCTTTTTTGTGGAAGAAATTTGCATCTGTAGAGCATCTCCATTAATACAGTCAAGCCCTTCCTCAGCTAGGAGAGATTAACTATGAGTCTGACATTTTTTAAGATCCACCTGAAAGGAAAGCAGGCATTTACCGTCTGCCTTCTCCGAAAGCTGCTATCAATGAGGCTTCATTTACATCACAAGAACCTTGGGGTCCACAAACCCCTTTATCTTAACTCAAGCATTTTTTTTTCTACTGACTTCATGTCTTTAGACAAAGCTTAACTCTTTCAACTAATTACCAATTAGAAAACCTTTTAACCCACCTATGAACTATAATGTCCCTCTCTTTTTAAGATAGCCTGCCTCTTTAGGTTGGATTAATGTACATTTGTTTATGTATTGATTTATGATTTCACCTACAACTCCTACCTCCCTGAAATGCACAAAGCCCACCTGTAATCTGACCGCCTGGAGCACACTTTCTCTGGACCTCTTGAGATTGTACCCTGGGCCGTGGTCACTGATATTGGCTCAAAATGAACCTCTTTAAATATTTTCCAGAGGGGTTTTGGGGGATTTGTTTGTTTTTGTGTCCACAGAATATATGGGGAGAACTCAGGTATAGGTTAACAAAAGCCACATAGTTCCTCTTATCAAAAACTTCCCACTCTTTACCATTCAAAGAAAACTCGAGGGTTTGGCAGACATCCAGGTCACACAGGACAATTGTATTCCATTTCTGCCACCACAGGGTAAGAACAGGCCATGTGACCGTCTACTGGTGAGTTAGCTCCTATGGGCTAAGACAAACAAGAATAAGACCCAGAGAAAGAGAAACTCTATAGTAGCCTATTTAGGTAAACTTTTCATTTTGGTAAATTCAGCAAGAGTCCTTAGAATGGCACTATTCATTTTGGGAAACTCTAGTCTTCAGACACTTCCTTGGCATCTACTATTTGGAAAGAGTCCTCAAGTCCCCACACACCATCTTTGGCATCTGTTATTTAGAAAGAGTCCTGTCTTTTGAAACTTGTAGGCACTGCCTCTTCTTACTACTAAGGAAAGACGTATTCTGTGTTTGAAATCTCCACAGTATTTACTTTCCTAAGCTTTAATTTTCCATCCTGCTATTTTATAGGTAAAATACCTGCTAACAACCTGAAACTGCAGTGCTCGGAATTGCTGGGATTGCATATACAGCAGAGCCAGGCTTCAGGAAGAGGAGAATTAATATGGATAGACACACTTCTTCAGAGCAAGCGCTTAATGTTAACACTTTTCTAGCAAATCCCTTCCCTGACTCATCCCTGAAAGCCTTTGAATGTGAAATGCTTGACCTTTTAAAGAGCCCTTAATTTTCCTATTTGTTTTCTATAGATTTTTACAATATGCAACCCTCTCTCCTACCATTACTCTCCACTCAGAGCCGAGTAATCACTTAGAGAAATTGTACTGTAAGAGAACGAGGTATTTGGAAAATTCTGGTATTGAAAGGAAGAGGGAGAAGCAAGAGGAAGAGATAGTTCCATTACTCCAATATGGAAACCTAAAGATCTTTGATTGGATCTATTAAATCAAGTTTACCCTAAATCTGCCTCATTACATATTTTAAGTTCAGCCTAAAGGTCTCTCCATACATGGTGAAGTGTCACCTAGCTGGATGTGTAAACAGACTATCACTTACTCTTGTACCAGGCACTGAGTTTTGGCGAGTCTAAGGTAACATGTATAAATAAGGCGAAGTGCTGAGCTGTAACCAATCTGGCCATTTCTGTACCTCACTTTTGCTTTCTGTAGCTCACTTTTTGTTTTCTGTCCATAAATCTTTCACCTCATGGTTGAACTTATTCTGGTTCAGGGGCTACCTGATGTACAAACAATTATTTGCTCAATTAAACTCTGTTAAATTTAATTTCTCTAAAACTTTTCTTTTCTCAGATCATAGTTAACTCCTGGGACCCTGAGGTCTGAGGCCACGCAAAGGACACCTTGGAAAGTCATAGTCAACATCTGGATCTCTGTGTTCTTTTCTGCAAAATGAGGAGGATGATTAAATGTCGTTGAAGACCCCTTTAAGGCTCTAACAGTTTATATTTGAGGATATTTTGAACAATGCAGTAGATCCATGATGGGGCAGAAGGTGGAGGGTAGGAAAGAATTGAGAGAGCCAGCCTCAGTGTTCTACAAGAGAAAAAAAAGACCCCCAGCTGCTCTGCTCCCAAGCTTGTAAGATTCTGGACTAGGATCTTCGAGAGCCCAGAGTACCCACAACATCAGCGGCCCGTTGGTGGCTATGATCAACACTCTGAGCAGCTAATGCTTGTTGGGTAATTGCTACGTGACTGGCATTTTTCTGAAAATAGCCTTACAGGGTCAGATATACTGCCTATTTAACAGATGAGGAAATTAAGGAAGATAGGCTAATTCAAGTTCTTGAATTTCTACCATTTTTAAATGGCAAAGCCTGGAGCACGGGTTTGTCTGACTATACAATGGTGTCCAGTAAAGACATTGATTCCTGGTGCTTATATCAATATCAGGTCTCTCCATGAACTTCTCAGCACTTTTCCTGGGATCTTAGATCCCTTTCGGCTTGGATAGTCTGAAAGTGCATTGTTATTGTCAAGTGCAAAGTTATTGTCAAAATGTGAAAATCTTCATTCAGTTCAAATCCACGTACTTCCCAGTCTCTCATGCTCACTATTCTCTCTCATCCTTCAAGCAACTCCTTCTTGACTGGGCTGTTAGGAGGGAAAACAATGTATCCAAACAGAAATCTTACCTGAGGGGAGAAGATAAAGTACAACCTCCCCTCCTAGAGGTTTTGCATTTCAAAGCATTCCATCTTTTTTCACTACTCAGGAGAGAGGAGGTTTTCACTACTTGGTAATGATTTGTCATTGACCTCAGGCAATTATTGGCAAAACAAGGCCTTGAGCTATTTCTCTCAAAGTGTTTGGGTGAAAAACAGCAAAGGAGTCCTGTGAGGATGTGAAGATGGTTTATTATGTGGTTTGCTTAAGGTCACAAAGTCACTAAACTGCAGCGCTAGCTGTGGAATGCTGAGGCCCCAGGGGCTCCCTGAGCAACAGGCCTGGGTCAGACTTCTAACTCTTGGTTTCCTAGGCACCCTCCTCTCCCTCACAGACCCCGTCAAACAGCACCAGCCCAAGGCCTGAGTTACCTTCGCAAAACCCAGCTGACTCTGAACTCTCACTTGATGCTCTGCTTAAGGATGGAGAGAAAACAGGTGCAACCACTTCTTTATCAACTGAGTGAAAACCAGATGAGAAACACCAGATAGATAATGGGAAAAAACCAATATCTAACTCTTTCATTAAAATAGGTCTTCCTCTCTTTATTGCACTTAGTTTGTAAAACTTAGAAAACACACACAGGCAAAAGGAAGTGTATTCAATGAACTCAGAGGATTCATGGAATGCAGGGATGTGCTGCAAAGAAGCCTGAAGCTCGGTTTCACTCAGCCAATACCACTTAACTCAGTCTCCTAATAATCGTCAGAAGGGAGATTTTCATCCTTCCTGGAATATTCACTCCAGGCTCCATGTTGCTGGAATCTCATACAGCTCCACGGACCCAGAAACCACACCTCCATCCACGAGCGTGATGAAGCTGTGCCATTGCTGAAGCTCAGGCTTTAACATTGTCTGTAGATCTCTGTGGGCTCTGCCAATAAGGAAACTCTCCATCTGGCATTGTCAGCTGGTGCCTGGTTATCTCAGTTCCTGCGCCCACTGTGAGGACCTGGAGGTGGGGAGGGGCCCCTCTTGCTTTCATCAGAGCTCCATGCACCTCACCAGGGTGACTGTGCCCTGGGCTCCCAATGGGCATGTGAGGCTTCATGGAAATCAGCTTGCTTCCTAAGGTGAGCCAGCTCAAGAGAAGTCTCAACTAGAAAATGAAATGTAATGAGTCTTTCAGAATACCAGGTTAAATGCTCTCCGTGTTAAGACTGGTACATTTTGCCATGGGACAACAACAGAGCTCATTAAATAGCTTTTCTGATTCAGTATGACCAAAAAAAATACTACCAAAAAAATACGGACGTAGGACATGAATCCAGACACTGTGGCACTCTGTTGTGTTCTGTTCACACAGTGAAACTAGGATGAGTCAGGCATCTTCTACAAACATTGGCCCTTGACAGGAAATCACAACACGGGGACCTTCTTGTGACTTTGCCTTGACTAGCGGCAACACTCTTCCCTATTTTTAGCCACACCCATGCTTCAAGGACTGGCAAGTCCTTGAAGATCAATACCCCAAATCTGAATTCAGGAAGTGGTTCCTTCCACAAACTCTCTGTGCAGCAGGGGCAGCAGGGTGAGATATCTAAACGTGGGTAAATAGAGAAGCTTCAGCAGATCTAAGAACACAAAGCCTGGAGAGTGTCTTGCTGAAAACAGATCACTGAAGCTCTGACCTATCTGCACATGTCATAATTTATTCAGAATAAACGATGGGAACAGAACTCAGGAATGAGCAAGGGGGTGTCTGGGTACCGATTAGCACATAGACTCAGATCTCAAACATTTCCCTAAGGAAAAATATCTTGTTTCATCAGTGTTGAACAAGTTGAGGGACGATTGGAATGAGAGAATTTACAAAGAGCAAAGTAAACGTGGAACGAACATATTCAAAACACCCCAGCTGTAGAAGAGAAACTGTAATCAGTTTTAATCGAAGATCTAAAACCTGGTTGCTGTAGGCACCTTCAGGGAACTGGTCTCAGCCAGTTGGGGTCAAGGGGTCACACGTTGCCCAGTTTCGGTGAGTGATGGCTTTTCCGTAAACACCTGAGGAATGGGAAACGGGAGGCAGGAGTGGGTTTTAGGACACAGAAACCTATTATTACAGGACTTTCTCTTAGTTCATCTGTAGACAGGGTTCTTGTCCATGGCCACGAAAGTTTAGGCTTGCAGACGGTTTGAAAGCAGGGTTTCACTGGGTGAAAAGGAAAAAAGGTGGAAACGGGGACTCTCTGCAAGGCCAGAGTCCCTGCTAGTGCTTCCTGCCCAGCCGCTTGAGTCCCAAATTCCACACAGGGAGAGGAGGGGCCGGGTTCCTCCCAGCTGCAAAAGGCGCAGACTTCTGTGACTCCATCCCATTCCGCATTCCCAGTGTGCAGTGGGCCGGTGGGAGGTTTTCCGGGGTGGGGGGCCCTTCCTACCTGGCTGTCTCACTATGGCAGTAGCTTTTCCGTCTGCTGGCTCCTAAACTCACTTGGGAAATTTCTCTAGAAAACCCTGCCAGGACTCTACACGCAGAGATCTAATGTGGACTTGGAATGAGTGGGGCCCAGATATCAGCATTTATTTTTAAAGTTGCCCCAGTGATTCTATCCTGTGATTGCAAAAGGATGACTATGCCCCTTGGTTTGAACCAGCTAGAAGGACCGTGGTACCTGAGTTTTGAATTGCCCTCCTAGGGTAAACACTGAAACATGGGTTTATTCTGTTCTTTCAACAAATACCTGGAGAAAATAATGCTGCAGGCTCTTGGTGTATATTACAAAAAAGAGAAAACCCCAGCCTCGCTAAGCTCACCTTACAGTAGGAGGATTCAGACAAGAAGCAGAAAGCATGGTGCACACAAGTATCAAGCAACATACCCTATTTTAAAAAATCAATGGAGCGACAGGAGTTGAGATTATAGGAAAAGTGAGAAGCAGAATTTGTTATTAAAATAAGTAGTCATATTAGCCCACACTAAAAATACATATTTGAGAAAGATCCTGAGGGCAATAAGGGGAAGAAAAGAGTGTTCTAGGTCCAGGGAACAGCTAGTAGAAATGCCTAATACTGGATTTGACAGATATACTCACAAAATGAAGAGATGGTCAAGGCCAGGTACAGTGGCTCATGCCTGCAATCCCAGCACTCGGGGAGGCCAAGGTGGGTGAATCACATGAGGTCAGGAGTTCAAGACCAGCCTGGCCAACATGGCAAAATCTCATCTCTACTAAAAATACAAACATTAGCCTGGCGTGGTGGTGGGTACCTGTAATCTCAGCTACTTGGGAGGCTGAGGCATGAAAATTGCTTGAACCTGGGAGGCAGAGGTTGCAGTGAGCCAAGATTGCACCACTGCTCTTCAGCTTGGGTGACAAAGCAAGACTCTATCTCAAAAAAAAAATAATCCAGATATGGCCACTGAGGGTTGGACAAGATGAATGAGGTAGAAGGCTGCAGGTGGAGGTTGCAAAGGTTAGGGAGGCAGCATGTTTAAGTGCCTTGCCAGTGTTAGGACCTTGGCTTTCACTTTGAGTGAAACAGGGAGGCAGGAAAGGGTTTTGAGACATGGAAAGGAAGGACAGACTGATTTGTATCTTAAAAAAAAATTAGGCTGTATGTTGACTCTAAAGTAGAGAGGACAGATGTGGAGGCAGAAAGGTCAGCTAGTAGGTGATTATTGTTCTCTGGGCCAGAGCAGGATGCTGGCCTGAACCATTGTCTTAGTAGCACTTAAAAAGCAGACAGCAATCTACCCTGAGAGATTAACATGGAAAGACAGGGAGGAGGTAAAAATGATTCTAAGTTTTTTTTTTTTTTTTTTTAATATCAAATCCAACTTGAAGAATTACATCATCTTCAACAGAGAGGGAAGGTTGCAACTGAAATGTGAAATGAGTTTGTTCTGGGGAGAAAAGCATGGATTCAGTTTATGTCATGTTAAGTTTGGGATGTTTCTGAGACAAGTGAGATGCCAGGTACAGAGTTGTATATATATTGAGGCAAGTTCAGAAAATAACTCTGGACTGCAGATATAAGTGTGCAAGTTAGAGGTATAAAGATAGAACTTAAAGGCATGAGAGTAGATGAGAACATCAAACGTGTGCCCACAGAGAGGAGGGCCAAGCGCTCCAGAGTACCGAGTACTCCAGCAGTAGGAGAATAGGAAGAGAAGACAGAATCAGCAAAGGTTACTGAGAAAATGTGGTCAATAAGTCAGAAGAAAAATTATGTGTCCGACTCTTGCAGTATGTTGAAAAAAGTGAAGATGAGGAGGAGGCTTGATTAAACGTGCCAGATACAGCTAGCAGTTTCTAGTGGATCACTGGATTTAGCCATGTGGTGATCTTTGGTTACTTGAGAAAATTTATTCTGCAATTAAAAAAAAAAAAACTGATCTAAGCATAGTTAAGGCAGAATAAGAGGAATGGACATCACAAATACAGGTAATGCTGGTGATTTCCACTGATAATGAGAACAAATAGAATGCAGGGAAAGTGAGGTTAAGAAAACAATTTTGACTGAAGGAAGTATTACATGATGTTTTTCAGCCATTGAAAATAAACCATTATTAATAAAAAAAAAAAACACTGATAATGCAGGAGAAAGCAGAATTGTTACGGTGATGATTTTGAATAAGCAAGAGTGGATGGGATTTGGTGTACAATTGCTGAATCTGGTTTTAGATAAGAGCATAGATGTTCATCTGTGGTAACACACAGGAAGGCAGAATATGTCGATAGAGACGTTTGTAGGTTGACGTGATAGGAGCATGAAGAAAGTCCCTTCTGACTGCTTCAGTTTTCTCGGTAAGGAAGACATCAGGTTGAGAATAAGAAATAGAGAGGGGGTGCTAAAGGTTTGAGGAGAAAGGAGACAGTGAGAAATCATAGTCTAGGACAGTGGAGAGTTGACTGACCCAGCACTGTGAAGTGGTGTGGGTATGCATCACTGCTTAACAGCCCGAAGGCCCGTGATCACGAACTGCACCTCAGAACAGGTCACTGCAGTTGTTTATTTTTCCCCAACATGTTCAGCTACAAAAATATAGAAATCTGATCAGCAGAAGATTGGATTCAACCAGAGTTGTAGTTTTGCCACTAAAGTAAGTTGAGGAGATGAGCAAAGGAGTCAGGAGTGTTTGCAAGAGTTTTGTATTGATTAACCACAGAATGTAGGCTGGGTAAAGAGGAAAGCACAAATATCAAGAGGGTGAAGGGTAGTGACATGTTGTAAGATCAATATACAGAAAATCCCATTGAGGGTAAAGCTTTGTTAGGCTAGGGATATAAAACGGAGAGAGATGGGTAAATAGGAAGGATTTATTGAGTCTATATCTGTGAGAACAAATAACTAAGGTGGCTCCAAGAACAAGCTCTTTCAAAAACAGGAGTTCTGGAAATCTGAAGGCCAAGATGTTAAAAGGATCACCTAAAAACATATTAAAATTTGTGGGGAATTAAGTCCTTGAAAAACTTGATAGAATGGGCCAGGAGCTAAAACTGTCTTAAAATATAGGGCAATAATCCAGTAATTGCAAGAAAAGAGCAATGTGACAACATGGGATTCGGAGCTGGGGATTTTCGGGGAGGAGAAGGAAAGAATGGCCAGAAAATGAAATGAGGGAATAGTTAGTAGGTGTTCTACCTCCCTCTAAGCTCAGTGGTAATGAGAATTGCAGGGAGAACATAATCAGCCCTTGAGAGACCTGCAGGGGAAGCACTTTGCTCATGTGGGAGGAACAAGAGTGTGCATCACAGTCTACGTGGATGTTGGGACCTAGATTAGTTTCCTGTGGCTGCCTATCCAGAGTCAACAAACTGAGTTGCTTTAAACAATGCAAATGGTGCTCGTTTCCACAGCACGAACACTAAAATTGGAATGATACAAAGAAGATTAGCACAGCACCTGCACAGGATGGCATCCAAGTTCATGAGGCATCCCATATTTTAAAAGACTGCAAATGTATCCCCACAGTTCTGGAGGCAAGAAGTCTGAGATCAGGGTGTAGATAGGATCATGTGCTCTCTGAAGGCTGTAGAGGTAGATCATTGCTCACTTCTCTCCTAGCTTCTGGTGGTTTTCAGCTTCTCTCTGTCCTGGACTTGAAAATGCATCTCTCCAGTCTTTGCCTCTGTCATCACAAGATGTTTTTCCTGTGTCGCTTCCCTTTCTCTAATAAGAACACCAGTCATACTGAACTTAAGACCCATCGTACTTCATTATGAACTCACCTTATCTTGATTATATCTGCAAAGATGCTATTTCAAAATAAGGCCAATTCACAAGTACTGGGGCTAGGACTTGAATGTATCTTCTTTTTGGTAGTACAGTTCACCATACAACAGGATTAGGGGTGAATTGCAAGCCCAGTAGGATCAGTTTTGCAGTGAATAGAGAAAATCTTCCCAGCTGTTTATTTCTTGTGTTACTGGTTCCAAGGTATCCATTTCTTCTGGAACTCTCTCATTCAACATATGAGCCTCTCAGTGCCAAGAGCTGACAGTGGCTCAGAGAAAAGAAGTGTAAGTTGCTGCTCCCACAGACTCTGCCCAGGAGGTCTCATTCTTCCTCGTGGACTATGAGTGAGACTTGCTGCCTCTGGGACCCTTTGTCTCTGGAACCTCTCTCTTTCCTCCCTCATTGCGTATTTTCTATATTACACACATTTTGTAACTCAGTATGTGTATTAGTCTATTTTCACACTGCTATAAGAAACTGTCCAAGACTGGGTAAATTATAAAGGAAAGAGGTTTAATTGACTCACAGTTCTGCATGGCCAGGGAGGCCTCAGGAAACTTACAATCATGGTGGAAGGAAAAGGGAAAGTGAGCACCTTCATTATAAAGTATCAGGAAGAAGTGCTCAGTGAAGAGAGAAGAGCCCCTTATAAAACCATCAGATCTTGTGAGAACTCACTCACTATCACAAGAACAGCATAGGGGAACCACCTCCATGATTTGATCACCTCCACCTGGTCTCTCCATTGGCATGTGGAGATTATGGGGATTACAATTCATGATGAGATTTGGGTAGGGACATAAATACTAACCATATTACCATGTAATTGACAAGGTGACCTTATGAATGTTATCTGCTTATTGGACAGTTTTCTGTATACTAAGGATAAAAGACAATCAAAGCCCTGCTCTGGAGGTGCTTATGATCCAGTAGCACACACATAGCTTTTCTTACTTTTTTCCTCTTTCCTAGTTAGATTCTCAATTCTGGGGGGCAGACCCTTTTTTTATAAATGAATTCCACCCACTCAACCACACAATGCCATAGTGAATAAATATCCAGTGATTATTTTAGAGTTATGGGCTGTGACATGAAATCCATGAGTGGTCTGGTGTCTTGTCAAGCACATTAGTCTCAACTTTCGCCCAAATACAAGGGGACAGAAACTTCATATCTATACTGGTTGACTGGCAAACAATAGCTTTAAATCATAGCATATAAGAAACTGAACAAAGTAGTTTTTTTTTTTTTTTTTTGAAAACCTGATAGATCTATACTTTAACATCCTAAGGAAAAGATTATAGTTCCTGCATTGATTTTCTGTGACTATTGTAAGAATTAATCAAACATGTGGTTAAAAACAACAGAAATTTATTCTCTCATAATTCTCACACCAATTTGTACTTTTTATTTCTTATTAGATTCTAAACTCTAAAGATAGTCTCATTAGTATTAGATATATTTATCTATAGCCAGAGACAGCTTCTATCACGGTGTCCTTAACAGCCAAGGTTATTAAAATATATTTTCTCCAGGAAGATCCAACAGGAAAAAACAAAGAAACATCTCTGATTAGGCTCCAACTATACCCCACCTTCTATCAAATAGACTGGATAGGCATAATGTAAACAGAACACATGGTTTCCAAACAAGAAAAATCCTAGGAGTGAGAGGAGGAAGGGAGAGGACTCTCACAATTCTCTAGAAAGCAGGTAACACATGCAATAATACAAACATTATGCAGCCATTGAACTTAGAAAATTAATGACATGGGATTTTGCACATGATACTTTTAAAAGGAAGAAGATAAATTTATGTATATGTTATAATCACTTGGGAAGGAAAATAGCATATATTATATGAATAAAAGTAGGAAAAAAACATGGAAGGAGTATGCATCAGTAGGTAATAAAAATCATTGTGTTTAAAGACTATAAGAAGTATTTTCAATGTTTAGTTTTATAATTACTTGAATAAATTCTTTAAAAAGAGCATTTATTATTATTTATAGTTTTAGAAATAAAACTTTAAATATCATTTTAAGCAAAAATGATATAACCAGAAACATATAATGGAATAAGAAAAGCAATGAGGAAGATGAATTGTAATTGATCTTCTTTTGATGAATTTTAAGATTTGACCACTAAATAAATTAATTCACAAAATTTACTTGTCTGAATAAATTCAGAACAAAGAATGAATGAATAAAATATCATAAATATTTGGTAATTTGAAAGTAAGAAACACTTATATTCTAATTTTTAGTGCTGAATAATTTGTAAGGAACAAAATAAAATATGCTACGTCAATTAATATGAAAGTTGAAACATGCAAGTATTAGAGCAGGCCCTGAATGAAAGGTATGTATCTTAGACATTTATTAAGTCTAGTTCAGGTGTAGGTACATTGTAGAAATACAAGTAATATTTATTGAATAAATGAGTAAAAAGAATAGGTGTTTTAATGTCAGCAAGGTCCTGCCTATGCCCCCATTTTTGAATAAAATGCTATAAAAGTAACCTTCATCTAGATGCCCCCCACACCCCTTATTCTCAGCTGAGTATGGTGTCTCCTCCTGGGCTCCTGGGGGATTTTTAGCCACACTAGGGAGCAATCTGGTTTTGAGAAAGCCTGGAATCTGGCTTTCACTCCAGTGTTACTAACAGTTGTTTCTGGATTGTAGTGGTAAGGAAGCTTTATAAATCAGCTTATGTTCTTTATGCTAAGGCTCAGAGAAACACATATGCCATGGAGTTTTAATCACAGGAGAGATCCAATTACTCATGGAGTGCAAAGGGGCAACTGCATTTGGAGTTCTCTCTTTGATCATTCAGAAATGTGACTGTGAGAAAATAGAGTCAACGCTCAATGAAATTTTGAATTAGTTGTATAGTCGTTTTAAAATTAAAGCTCCTCTCTTCCTGTTTTTTATAAGATTGAATTATTACTAGTACAGGTATTTAAATCACAAAATGTTCTTGGTACTTGTGATGGTTAATACTGAGTGTCAACTTGATTGGATTGAAGGATGCAAAGATCCTGGGTGTGTCTGTGAGATTGTTGTCAAAGGAGATTAACATTTGAGTCAGTGATCTGGGAAAGGGAGACCCACCCTAAACCTGGGTGAACACTAATCAGCTGCCAGCACAGATAGAATATAAAGCAGGCAGAGTAATGTGAAAAGACCAGACTGGCCTAGCTTCCCAGCCTACATCTTCCTCCTGTGCTGGATGCTTCCTGCCCTTGAACATCAGACTCCAAGTTCTTCAGTTTGGGACTCAGACTGGCTCTCCATGCTTCTCAGTAGGCCTGTTGTGAGACCTTGTGATCATGTGAGTTACTACTTAATTATATATATAACTACTTACTTATATATGTAACATATATTATTACTCTGACTAATACAGTGCTCAAAATGCTAGCCATTTACAATTCTACTTCAGTAATCTACCTCTGTCTGTCACTTAAATCTTGGTGTGTCCTTTCTTTGTAACCATAGCATCTTTGCTCTCCAATCTTTATGTAAAACTTAAGTGATCCTATCAACTCCTGGAGCTTTAACTACCAGCCTTTTGCAAAATAACACACTAAATCTCTCCATTCCAGATTTCTCCTAACTTCCAGATTTGCTGTATCCCACAGACACTGTGTCCAAAGTGAATCCATTTCCACTTCTTAATCCTTTAATTTCCTTTACTGAATAAGATGAAAAAGCACCCATCTTAGAGAATGACCCTATTGCCCACCCAATTCCCCCTAAAGGACATGTAATCAGCCTAGACTTTTCTCCTTCATATTCCTCTCGACCCATGTTTATATTAACAAGCATTAAAAAATGTGAAATAAGAGCTCTCTTCAAGCCCTTTTCTGCTTTATCTCCACTGCTACCTTATTTCAGGTCCACTCATACATGAAGTTAGGGTACGATTCTTATCTCCAGTTCATTTCTTCTGGGCTCCCCAAGCATTTCAATGGAATCCCTTAAATTATTATCACATATCTATTCTTGAGTCTGTAAATGGGTTGCCCAGCCTATCTTTCAAGTCTGGTTTCTATCCAGATCTGAATTTCTTTGGGAGTCAGTGTCCTCCATTGTAAGAATGCATTTATGTCTTAATTTCAAATTGTGGTCTTATCTCTCTGTATGAAGGATACCTGTGACCCTATATAGTCATTGATTTAATTGGTCTTGGATGGACCAGGTACTGTAGGTTTTTCAAGTCAAAAGATGATTCCAATATACAACCAGTGTTTTTAGCTCATTAGGTAAAATACAGCAATTGCTGTGGGTTGGGTTCCATATTAGTCAAGCTTCTCTAGAGGGGCAGAACTTATAGAATACATCTATTAAAAAAGGGAAGTTTATTAAGGAGTACTGACTCACATGAACACAAGGTGAGGTCCCACAATAGGCTGTCTGCAAGCTGAGGAACAAGGAAGCCAGTGTGAGTCCCAAAACTGAAGAACTTGGAGTCTGATGTTTGAGACCAGAAAGCATCTAGCATGGGAGACAGATGGAGGCCAGAAGACCAGCCCAGTCTAGTCTTTCCACGTTCTTCAGTCTGATTTTATTTTGGCTGCAGTGGCAGCTGATCAGATGGTGCTCACTCAGATTGAGGGTGAGTCTGCCTTTCCAGGCCACTGACTCAAAAGTTAATGTCCTTTGGCGAAAACTTCACAGACATACCCAGGATATTTTGCATCCTTCAGTCCAATCAAGTTGACATTCAGTATTAACCATCACAGGTCCTTAACTCAAATATCTATCCATATCCTTTCCTTCAACTATTTTGTCCTTCCCACCCTTGGTATGTCTTCACTTTGGGGTGGGAGAAGTTTTGTAAAATGATCCTAGACTTCATCAGCATCAGATGCCACCTTCTCTGGTATCCAGAGAGGCCTCCAAGCACCTCTGTCTCTGCAATCAGTCAACCAATCCAGCTAGTAAACAAGGAAGCCATCAGAATTGAGGTCCTACCCCACACAAGCCCCAACAAACACATCTCTGGTAGATGAAGACTTCTTTCTTCTTTTGAAAGTGGGAAATCCTCCTTTGCTTTGATGCTTTCTCAGATGCCATTCAGAATTAATCTAAACAGATTTTTGATGATCTGTGTGAACAGCTGTTCAATGAGTGAAAGTGACTCTAACCTTGAAAGCCAGAAGTAAGGATGGGGTCTGAAAGCACTGAGTGGTAATTTGTAGAAGAATGGTTGTCAGGGCTTAAAACATATATTAAGAGATTTATGAAAACAATAATAAAAACACAAAAAATGATAGTTTCCTGGCAGTCTTAGATCAAAACCTATTGATAGAGTTTAATACTAACTCCTGAAGGGGTTCTTTGATGTTTTCTGAGTTCTCTCAACATCTAACTAATCAACAATATGGTCTAAAGTCATGTTTGTTTTTCATGGCGCTTGTCATTCTTTGCACTCATATGTTATTTATTTGATGTATATTTGTATAATGTTTTTCTCATCTGGCAGATTTGCCTGCCTGGGCCTGTTTTGTTCCTCCCTGTGTGCCCAATGCTAGGAGAAGATTCTGGTTGAACCCAGGAGGAGGCCCTTGCAGGTGTGTTTAGGAAGACAAGATGGTACCACAGAACCATATTTTCCTCCAACCTTAAACAAAAGCTAGCCTTTTTGAGAAAAAATAAAAATAAAAATAAATGCAAATAAAGCCTGTATTAGGCCATTCTTGCATGCTATAAAGAAATACCTAAAACTAGGCAATTCTTAAAGAAAAGAGTTTTCGTTGGCTCATAGCTCTGCAGGTTGTACAGGAAGCATAAAATCGTCTGTGTAGCTTCTGGGGAGGCTTCAGGAAACTTGTGATCATGACAGAAGGCAAAGCAGAAGCAGGCATATCGCATGGCAAAGGCAGGAGCATGAGAGTCGGGGGGAAGTGCTACATAGATTTAAACACCCCAATCGAACGGGAACTCACTCACTACAGTGAGGACAGTACCAAGGGGGATGGTACTAAACTATTCATGAGAAACTGCTCCCATGATCTAATTACCTCCCACCAAGCCTCACCTCTAACATTGGTGATTACATTTCCATGTAAGATTTGGGTGGGGCCACTAATCCAAATTATGCCGTTCTGCCCTGGGTCCCTTGCAAATCTCATGTTCTTCCCACATTTCAAACTACAGCCATGTCTTTCCAATAATTCCCAAAGTCTTAATTTATTCCAGCATCAACTTAAAAGTCCAAAGTCCAGAGTTTTATCTGAGACAAGGCTAGTCCCCTCTGCCTATAAGCCTGTGAAATAAGAAATATGTTAGTTATTTCCAAGATACAATGGGAATATAGTCATTGGGTAAATACTCCCATTTCAACAGGGAAAAAGCCAAACAAACAAAACAAAAAAACAAGGGCTACAGGGTCCATGCAAGTTCAAAACCCAGCAGGGCAGACATTATATCCTGAAGCTCCAAAATAATCGCCTTTGGCTCCATACCCCAAATTCAGGGTACACTGGTGGAATGGGTAGGCTCACAAGGTCTTGGGTAGTTTTACCCCTGCAGTTTTGCAGGGTTCAGCCTCCATAGCTGCTCTCACAGGCTGACAGTGAGTGCCTGTGACTTTTCTACGTTCAGGTGCAAGCTGTTGGTGGTTCTCCCATTCTGCAGTCTGGTGAGTAGTGGTCCTCTACTCACAGTTTCACTAGGAAGTGCCCCAGTGGAGACTCTATGTGGGAACCCCAACCCCACATTTTCCTTATGCACTGCTATAGCAGAGCTTCTCTATGAGGGCTTCACCCCTGCAGAGGGCTTGTGCCAGAACATTCAGGCTTTTCCATACATCCTCTGAAATCAAGACAGTCTCATAAGCCTTAACTCCTGCACTCTGTGCACCTGCACTCTGTGCACCTGCAGGTTTAACACTACATGGAAGCCAAGGCATAAGGCTTGTACTCTCCAAAGCAGCAGTAATATGGTTTGGCTGTGTCCCCACCCAAATCTTATATTGAATTGTAGCTGCCCTAATTCCCATGTGTTGTGGAAGGGCCCCAGTGGGAGATAATTGAACATACTGTTCTCGTGGTAGTGAATAAGTCTCATGAAATCTGATAATTTTATAAGGGATTTCCCCTTTCACTTGCCTCTCATTCTCTCTTTCAGACACCATATGAGGCATGTCTTTCACCTTCTGCCATGATTGTGAGGCCTCCCCAGCCACATAAAACTGTGAGTCCATTAAACTTCATTTTCTTTCTAAGTTACCCAGTCTCAGGTATGTCTTTATCAGCAGCATGAAAATGGAGCAATCTAAGCAGACTGGGCTGTATCTGGGCCTCTTAGAACCACAGCTGGAGCTGAAATATCTGGGATACAGGAAGAAGTGTTCTCAGGCTGCACAAGGTCTTGGTCCCTGGGCCTGACTATTCAATCCTCATAAGCCTCTGGGTCTCTGATGGAAAAGGCTTCCCTAAACGTTCCTCAGTACCTTCCAGGCCTTGTCTTTATTGCCTTGGCTATTAGCACTTGGCTCCTTTTTACTTATACAAATTACTGAAGCCTGCATGAATTCCTCCTCTTAAAATAGGCTTTCCACGCTACAAAGTTTTCAAACTTGTACTTTCTGCTTCCCTTTTAAATATAAATTCTAGCTTAAAGTCATTTCTTTACTCTCATATATGAACATAAATTGCTAAGAGCAGCCAGGCCACTTCTTGAACATTTTTCTGCTTTTAAATTTCTTCCACCAGATATCCTAAATCATCACTTTCAAGTTCAAAGTTTATTAGATTCCTAGAGCAGGGGCATGATGCAGTCAAGTTCTTTGCTAAGGAGTAACAGAATGACCTTTGCTCCAGTTCCCAGTAAGTTTCTCATTTCCATCTGAGACCTCATCAGCTTAACCCTTACTGTCTATATCACTATCAGCATTTTGGTCACAACCATTTAACTAACCTCTAGGAAGTTCCAAACTTTCACTTATCTTCCTATCTTCTTCTGAGCCTCCCAGATTCTTCCAGCCTCAGCCTGTTACCAATTCCAATGCTGTTTCCACATTTTCGGGTATATTTATAGCAAAGCCCCACTCCTCAGTACCAATTTTCTGTATTAAGCAGTTCTTGCATTGCTATAAAGGAATATTTAAGACTGGGTAATTTATGAAGAAAAGAGGTTTCATAGGTTCATGGTTCTGCAGGTTGTACAGGAAGCATAGCAACATCTAGAACACCTTCTGGGGAGGCCTCAGAAAATTTACAATCATAATGGAAGGCAAAGAGAAAGTAGGCTCATCACACGGTGAAAGCAGGAGCAAGTAAGCAAGGAAGAGATGCTATACACTTTCAATGATGTTTAAATTTTACTTTCCACATATTTCCATATAATAGAAGATAAATGTGCTCTTTTTGGAAACCACTCAGTTTGAATTCATGCTTTCAAAATTTATATTTTGATGACAAGAGCCACAACTTTAAAGGGAAGCATATTCCTAAAGTTCATTCAAATGGGAGCATATGCCAAAAGTCCATTCTCTGGTTATTCTGGATGGTGAGCTTTATCTAAAATACAGTGGTTATTATCACTTGAAACAAAACTGATGGTGCCTCAGACCACAAGATTGTGAGATTGTGTGTATGTGTCCAAGGCCACATACTCTATCAGCCCTGAGATTTCCTCTCGAGAACGCAGCTGCTTGCATTGCGGACCTGCATTTATTTAATACTCAAGGATTTCTCCTTCCAAGAGAAAATAATTCTTATCTAAAACTTAAAGAAGAAAATATTTATTTAAACATTATTTACAGAACGACATAATTCAGATCAGTTCAGATCCTGATAAGAAGGTCCAGAATAAACTTGTATAGATGACCATCTTTTTACATCAAGTTCCCTATTTCACATCTTTAGACTCCACCTCAACTTCACAGTAGTTTATCCTGAGTGAACCAGTCTAAAACTCTGAATGATGGAATGGACAAAATGTGAATGTTTGAGACTCTCATTTCATTTCACTGACTTATTCTGGAATAATTACCTGTTGAACAATAGCACCTGAAAACTCTCAGATGAAGGGTGTAGACTTGGTGTCACCAACAGAACTAAACTCCCAGTTATTTCTATGTGATGACAACGGTTAAGAGCAACTAGATTGTTAAAATAAAAATCATTCAATGAAAGCATAATGTAAATATTCCAACTTGGCCAGGTGCCGTGGCTCATGCCTGCAATCTCAGCTCATTGGGAGGCCGATGCAGGCTGATCACAAGGTCAGGAGTTTGAGACCAGCATGGCCAACATGGTGAAACCTAGTCTCTACTAAAAATACAAAAATTTGCCAGGCGTGGTGGCAGGCACCTATAATCCTAGCTACTTGAGAGGCTGAGGCAGGAGAATTGCTTGAACCTGGGAGGTGGAGGTTGCTGTGAATGGAGATCTAGCCATTGCACTCCAGCCTGGGTGACAGGCAAGTCTTCATCTCGAAAATTAATCAATTAATTAATTAATTAAAATTAAGAAAATGATTATCTCAATATAAAAATGATGAGAATAAGAATAAATATCAAATAACTTAAAATTGTGCATTTCAGTCTATGAGCTTTTTCACCTGCTGTATATTAAGTTCTCAATTATGATGTCACATCTCAAAATGTTAAACCGTGGCTTTTTGTAAGACTTTTAATTTGCAAATGATTTTCACACACATGAATCTTGATTTAAACAAAGTCAAATTTCATGATAGAAATCTAGTCAAGCACATTAAAGTTATCTTCAGAGAGATCTTGTGCATACCTTAAGAAATAGTTCTGCATTTACAAAATCTTTTAAATTAGCTTTAAAACTTCTTACTCAGAGAAAGGCATTTACCTTTCTACATTTCTTCATGTAGAAACAAAAACTGGATAAATAAGTCAAATCTGATTGCATCACATTTTGACAAGCAAAAGCCTGTGTTATCAAAGAAAATCTATCCTCTGCTTCCTCTACAGATTAGTGTCACAACATCAATTCTGCTCCTCAATTTAATAATTCAGTCAGAGATACCCTTTGGTTAGAACACAAGACAAAAATGTCAGGAAGTCTCTTCAAAATAAAGTTTTGTTTATTTTAACATTTAACAAATATCATTAGTAGAAACTGAAAAACCAGGGGGGATATATCATACAAATATCCTTATACCTCTCTCCAAATAAAAACCATTGATTGAGGCTTCAAATACTATTTGAAGCATCACAAGAGCTGATAGTTATATAGAAATTTGTCTTTTCAAACACAACTTTTACAATCATTGTCCCATCACAGTCAACAAGAATAAAGGTTTTTTTTTCTATCAGTTTCATTTCCTTGCTTTGGGAAATCAGGAACAATGAGAACAGCTATGGAGATTGTGGTCAGAACAGCTGGAGTAATGGGGAGAATCTATTTGTGCAGGAAAGACCCATGAAGGGGCAAGGAGTATTCTAATCCTGAAGAGAATGGCTCCAGTTCCAGGGGTTGCCTCTGGAAAGGAAATATAGAGATTAGAAATATGTGGCATATCCATACTATGGATATCAGCCTTAAAAAAAAAGAAAGGAGAGAGAGAGATCCAAGATGGCCGATTAGCAACAGCTCAGGAATGTAGCTCCCAGTGAAAGCACAGAGAACGAGTGGACACCGCACTTTCCGACGAATTTTTGTTGCCCACAGACCAGGAGATTCCCGGCAGAGGAGACACACGGGTCGCCAGCGCAACTCTTTTGGCCGGTGCAGCTGTTTTGCCGGCGCCCCAGTGCGGCGCTTCCTGGTGCAGAGTATATGAGAAGGGACAGACGGGCTCAGCTGGTCCCATCCCCACAAGGAAAACAGCAATTGGAAGCGCTGAGGACTGAGAGTTTCATAGCAAGCACAGCGAACCCGGGAAGGTCCGGTTCTGTGGGGAATGGGTGTCCGCCAAAGGAAAACTAAGAAACAGAAAAAAATTTCATCACCGGGCAGAGAGAGATCCAAGATGGCTATGTAGCAGCAGCTCAAGATTGTAGCTCCCAGTGAAAGCGCAGAGAGCGAGTGGATGCTGCAATTGCAGGCGAATTTTTGATGCCCACAGACTGGGAGATTCCCGGCGAAGGAGCCACCCGGGTCGCCAGCACAACTCTTTTGGCCGGCGCCGCGCTTCTCAGTGCAGATTGTACGGGACTGGGTGCCCAAAGGCTCCGCTGGTCCCATCCCCACAAGGAGAGCAGCAATTGGAAGCGCTGAGGAGAGAGTGAGCACAGTTGAACCCGGGAAGGCCCAGCTCTGTGGGGAAGGAGCGCCCCCCGAAGGAAAACTAAGAAACAGAAAAAACTTAATAACTAACAAGCCGGACGTCCACTCAGAGACCCAGTCTGGAAATTACGAAGACGACAGGTGGATAAATCCACAAAAATGGGAAGAAACCAGTGCAAAAAGGCTGAGAACACCCGAAATCAGAATGCCTCTCCTCCTACAGGGGATCGCAGCTCCCCTTCAGCAAGAGAACAAGGCTTGACGGAGGATGAGTGTGATGAACTCACAGAATCAGGCTTCAGAAGGTGGATAATAAGAATCTTCTGTGAG
>PVKP010016213.1:0-39249 GCA_004027715.1 Plecturocebus donacophilus | reverse complement strand
TTCAAGTGATTCTTCTGCCTCTGCCTCCCGAGTAGCTAGGATTACAGGCACGTGCCACCACACCTGGCTAATTTTTGTATTTTTAGTAGAGATGGGTTTTCCCCATGCTGGCCAGGCTGGTCTTGAACTCCTGACCTCAGGTGATCCACCCGCCTTGGCCTCCCAAAGTGCTGGCATTACAGACGTGAGCCGCTGCATTTCTGTTATAATACCTTCTCTTATCTCTATGAGGATATTAAAGTCCTCTGAAGTTGTTTTCTTCCTGAATTATGTCTTTTTCCTCCAAGTTTCTTTTCCTTTTTCTTTTTTGTTTGGTCTTCATTTTTCATGTTAGAGGGTAACATATAATATTGTCCTCTTTGCTCATATTAATAATGAAACACTAAAAAACACAGTAGGAAGTGCTATATAAGGCGGGGTAGGGGTTGTCAATAGCTGAGTTCATTGTTGGGTGATTTGGCTGGGAGATTTCCTTAGGAGACTCACCAGTGTTGGTATGTTAGGTCTGTTTTCTTGGGCCACTTAAATTCTCCATGAAAACAAAAAGTCTAATTTTCCATCTGAAAGATATAAACCTTCCTGTCAGTGTTTTGAGAGCTGAGTAATGTGGGAAGGCAATTAAGCTTCTGACATTTATTATCTAGATCTGCATTATTCAATGTGGTAGCCACTAGTCACATCTAACTTCTGAGTACTTGAAATGAATCTAGTCCAAATTTAGATATGGAATAACTATGCTATACACTATCTTTATAGCCATATAAGTGCTATATACACTCAATTTCCAAGATTTTTAAAAGGTGATATATATGTATATGTATATAATTGATTACTTTTGTATTGATTTTATATTGAAATGATAATAATTTGTATCTATCAGGTTAGGTAAAATATATCATTTATTTGTTTCTTTTTACTTTTAAAATATGGCTACTATAAAATTTAGAATTGCACATGTGACTCACATTTGTGGCTTACTTTATATTTCTCTTGAGCAGTGCTGATTTAGGCTTTTATGCAATTTCCCTTTTTTCTGGAATGTACTTCTCTGTCAGTGTGTTTTGGGTCCACTGTTCTTAGAACCCACCCATTGGTCTACCATCTGTAGTTACCCTCTTCCCCTCGCTGGAGTGGGAGATAGGCAGTAGCCCAGCTGCTCAGAATTGGAAGGGGATCCAGGGGCCTAACTGCTTCTTAAAAAGACTTGAAACTAATCTTCCTATTTTCAGTGCCACTTTTACCCCACTTGCAGAGGTGACTAGTATTTTCATATCCTGAGACTTACTATATTTCTGCACACAAATGGGGTTGCCCCGGTCTCTCCCAGAATTAATCTTATGACTTGGCTTTCTGCGTTCTACTAAGTCAGTTAGCATGTATTCTGCTTTCCAGGTCTAAAATTCTGGTGCCTTTGCCTCCTCTCCTTCAACAAATTGAAGTTGGCCTTCAATTTTATGATATTAAACAAAATTGTACTGTTTTTTAAATGAGGTCTTAGTGAGTGCAAGTGTTCAATCTTCTCTCTGTAACTGCAAGTTTACTTCAGACTTTATATCAGTTTTTCTCTGTCCTTACCACTCTATGAAGCTGCAGTTTTCAAGGTAATCAGTAATCTGTCTTGCCAAATATTTCTTCATCTTCCCTGACCTTTTTGTTTGTTTGCTTGTTTTTTTTGGAGATGGAGTCTCACTCTGTCACCCAGGCTGGAGTGCAGTGGCACAATCTCGGCTCACTGGAAACTCCGCCTCCCAGGTTCAAGTAATTTTCCAGCCTCAGTAGCTGGGACTACAGGTGCACACCGCCACAACCAGCTAATTTTTGTATTTTTAGTAGAGATGGGTTTTCACCGTGTTGGCCAGGATGGTCTCGATCTCCTGACCTTGTGATCCACCTGCCTCGGCCTCCCAAAGTGCTGGGATTGCAGGTGTGAGCTATCGTGCCTGGCCTACTTTTATATGACTGCCACCCTCTCATGCCACCACAATATCCCCCTGATTACCTGCTTCCACTCTTGCCCTGCTCTAATACATTCTCTGCATATCAGATGTTCCATCTATTTTATCTTTTTGGGCACACCTCTCTGAACTCCAAAATATCTATAAAGCCACAGGTCTGTAGTCCCAACTATTCAGAAGGCTGAGACAGGAGATCACTTGAGGCTTTAGAGCGGCCAGTCTGGGCAACATAGCAAGGTCTCATCTCTAATTAAAAAAAAAAAAACTTAATCATATTTTAGAGGAAAATTTTATCTATCTTGTTTATTTTGTTTTCCTAGTACCTACACAATGCCTGCCACACAATAGATACTCAATTTTAATGCAAAACTTAACTAAATAATGTGACCAATGATATTAATACAGAATAAAAGACAAGCACCAATTAGTAAAAAGGAGAAGATATGATATGAAAACTGTATATATTGATTGAGAGCACCTATGCCTCTGAGAAACTTAGTGCTGTATTTTAGCACCTCCCCCCAAAGCAAATATGAAAACACAAAGATTTCAAAGCTCTTCTTATCTAAAGGAAAGAAGGATATATGTTCATCATAAATGCAATGGTTTTCTGGTTTATAGTCTGAGCAGAATTTGCTTTTCAAAAACACATCAATAAGTACTAGATGGTTGCCCTACATAGCAATTTTTTAAAAATGCAAATATATTCATCACATGTATGTTTCTTATATTGGCTCTGAGGGACCAGATGTAAAAGTACCACTTCATAAAGATACTTGTTCAGGGGACTAGATTGGGGAAGCAAATGTATTGTTTTGATTATGCCACCAATGTAGAATTGAAAGCAAAATTAAAGCAGTTCTTTTTTAATGTAATATATCATTGCATGCCTTCAGATCATGGAAACAATAGAGAACCAAAAGCTGCCTACAGCAGATTGATACTAAAAACAAAAACAAAAGCCCACAACTGTCTTATTTTTCCTCTCGACAATTTCCTTATTGTTGATTGGCAAAGGAAACGGTAAGCAGCTGCCCATTGTGCCTCTCTATTGGTGGCTGCTGCTGCAGTGCATGCTGAGGACAGTATGCTTTGGAAAGGGCCAGAGTTGCCGGGTGCGGTGGCTCGCATCTGTAATCCCAGCACTTTGGGAGGCCAAAGCGGGCGGATCACCTGGGGTCAGGAGTTCAAGACCAGCCTGACCAACGTGGAAAAACCCCGTCTCTACTAAAAACACAAAATTAGCCAGGTATGGTGACTCATGCCTGTAATCCCAGCTACTCGGGAGGCTGAGGCAGGAGAATCACTTGAACCCAGGAGGCAGAGGTTGCAGTGAGCTGATTGCGCCATTGCACTCCAGCCTGGGTAACAAGAGAGAAACTCCGTCTCAAAAAACAAAAAAAGGGTCCGAGTTGGAAGGCAGGTAGAAATGGTATCTGTCAGAAAGACCACTCCCTTCACTTCATGTAACACAGCATTGTATAGTGGAGAAAACACGAAATGGTAAAATTTAGAGTTGGAAAACAGGATGAGCCTTGGCACCATAACACACAGTGTTCTTGGACAAGTTCCTTATTCTCTCTTAGCCCCAATTTATGCTTAAAAAAAAAAAAAAAGAGAATTCTAGTATTTTGAAATGGGAAAAATGATCGTTCCTACTGTTTTAGCCCACTTGGGCTACCCTGTCAAAATGCCATGCTTGAGTGGCTTAACAGAAATTTTCTCACAGTTCTGGAGGCTGCAAGTCTGAGGTCTGGGTGCTAGCATGATTGGGTTTTGGTGAGGGCTTCCTTCCTGGCTTGCACCTTTGCATTGTGTTCTCACCTGGCAGAGAGGGTAAGGGAGAGCGGTGATGGAGCAGGGAAAGAGGGAGAGAGAACAAGTTCTCTGCTGCCTCTTCTTATAAGGGCACTAATCCTATCTTGAGAGCCCTACTCTCAAACCCCATCCAAACCTAATTACCTCCCTGAAGCCCCATCTTCAAATATCATCACACTAGCAGTTAAGGCTTCAACATATACATAGAAATGGTGAACACAATTTAATTGATAGCTGGAGTTTTATGATGATAAAAGGAGATGGTGTATATATCAAGGCATGGAAAATGCTAGATAAATGACTGCTGTGCTTAATTATGACCTACCAACCTTAATGAAAAACACTTGTAGCAAATGCCTCTCTGCCTGATGCCTACTATGTGTTTTTCTGTTAAGTGTTGCTGAAATGCTTCCCAAGCCATCTATCATTTATGCTCTCACCTAGCAGTTATGAAAGAATCCTCTGGTAGTTTCAACTTGAGTAACAATGAGGAGGTAAATGTAGAAAGAAAAGGGGAGCAGAGAAATGCCTAGTAGGAGACCTTCTCTTGGGGAAAATAAAAAAGATTCTACAATGCAATTATTTTGATTTTCAGGTCCTTCAGGAAGCCCATAAGCAGTATAGGTGTGTTGATTCTTACTACCACACCCAAGACAACTCCTTACTTTTAGTCTTTCATAATCCGATGAATATACAACGTTTGCATTGTGAATATTGGAACATTGCTCTTCACTCCAATGTTGGATTCAGGTAACAAATTTAGAAAGTTTAGTTAATTAGTTCGTTGTGTTTACTTCGCTTGTCAGTTATTTATTTCTAGTTTACTATGAGTTCTCAATCATAGGTGGTCATTAAGTCATATCAATAAAATGATTTTTCTGGATCAATTTAGGTGTTTATATTTTTTCTTTAATCTGTGAAAATGCTGATTTCATTAACAGATATTCTAGTGTTATATTTTTTCTTTAATCTGTGAAAATGCTGATTTTATTAACAGATATTCTAATGTTGAACCAAACTTGCATTTCTGTAGTAAGCCAAATGTGTCCATTATGTTATCATCTTTATAATTGCTGCATTTGCTTTGCTAATATATTATTTAGAATATTTATATGTGTATTCATGGGCAAGATTCAGCTATAATTTTACCTGTCTTTAAATATTCCTATCTGGTTTTGGTATTGAGATTATATTAACCTCATAAATTAACTGGAGAATGTTCTCCCTTTTTATTTCTATTTTTTCATTTTCTGAAATAGTATGTGGAAAATTAAGATATATGTTCCTTTGACATTTGCTAGAACTTGCAGATAAAAACATATGACCCAGGGAAGATGTTTGATTACTGGTGCAACTTCTATCATGGTTATTAGACTCTTCAGATTTTCTATTTAATTTTAATTAGGTTTATAATTTATATTTTTTCCAGATATTTGACAAGTATACTTGTTTTCAAAAGTATTGACGTACAGTTGATTACAATATTTTCTTACCTTTAAAATCTATGTTACATGTATCTATATTCTTTTTTGTTCCTAACATTTTAAATCTGTGATTTCTCTATTACTATTCTAGATCAATCTTGCAAAAGGTTTTCCGGTTTTATTAATAAATAGTTTTAAGAAATCTGTTCTTGTTTTTTGATTCTTTCTCCTTTTGTCCCATTTAATTTTGCTATCATCTTGTTTATTTCTTCTCTTTAATTTCTTTGGATTATTCTGATGTTCTTTAACTGCTTAAATTAAAATCTTATCTTGTGATTTCGAGTTATTTTTCATTAGTTTTGGTTGGCTTTTTTCTTCATTAGCATTTAAGGCAAAATCCCTCACTAAATACCACCTTAGCAACACCTAAAAGTATCTGACAGTATTTTTATTATCTTTCATTTCTAATTTCCATTATTTTTTCTTACTTGACCCATTAATTACACAGAAATGTGAGTTTCCATTTTAAACACTTGGCTATGTGTTACATTTTTGTTAACAGTTTATGCTCTTAAGATATAATGATCAGGTAACATATTCTATGGAATACTGAGGCTATGAAATTTGTTGACACTTGCTCTGTTGTTTAATATGTGATCAGTTTTTATAAGCGCTCAAAGTTTGTATGACAGGAAGGAATATTCTCCGACTTTTGACTGTAGGGATGTATTTTTAAAATCTTCCACAATCTTTTGGATTTTTGAGTACTTGATTTTAAAAAAAACACAGTATTATGGTGAATTTGTCAGTTTTTCCTTATAATTGCATCACTGTTTGGCTTCACATATATTGAGGTTATATTATTAAACAAATACAGTATTAGAATAGTTATATTTTCCAGATGATTCTTTTATCATTATGCAATGTTCCTCTTTATTTCTAAGACTACTATTTGATTTCAGGTTTATTTTGTCTGATAAAAATGTTGATATGTAAAAAGAAAAGGGGGGGATTTTCCCTCTTGGGGAGCGCCTCCCACAAGTGTGGGAGCTGTCCTTCCTTCTCTGTGTGGACTCCGTCTCCCACCAAAACGTGGGGACTCAGTCTCACTATTTCTTTCTCTCTCTCTGCCTAAATAAATCATTTTCTGCAAAATAAAAAAAAAAGTTGATATGTTTGACATTAATATAGCTATATAGATTTTATCATATATATTTTATCTGAGATTGATAAGTTATACATACCTTTTTCTTTAATATTATATCTGGCATATCCTTTTCCACCCATATATGCCTTGTAAAATACGTATAGCTAGGATTTTTTTAAAATCTAGTCTGACAATATTTTCCTCTTGGTAGAGAACTTAGTTCATATTTTTAGATTGATTTCAACCACCTAATTTTGTCCTTTTATTTGCTCTTTTTCAGTTTCTTTACTTTGAGTTCCATTTTGTTTATTTTCACTAGAGTTACAGTTATATGCTATGTCATTTGATTCATTCTTTAGAAATTGTGATAAGTATTCTTCAGCTTTATGGAGGTATAATTGATATCCACAAAATTGTATTTGTTTACTTTACACATTTTGGGAGGTTGGGTATAACCATGATACCATCACCACAACCAAGGTACTAAACATATCCATTACATTAAAAAATGTCCTTGTGTTTATTTGTGTTGTTGGTTTTTAAAAACATTCAACACATGATCTGCTCTTTTAACATATCTTCAAGTGCACAATACTGTATTGTTAATGATTTGAAAAACAATTCCCTACACCCATACCAATCACTGTAAATCACATTCTATTCTCTGCTTCTATGAATTTGACTATTTTAGATAACCTGTATTAAGTGGAATCAGGGGATATTTGTCATTCAGTGACTGGCCTATTTAACTCAGCATAATATTCTCTAGGTTATACATGCCACAAATGTCAGGGTTCCCTTCTTTTTCCAGGCTGAATGATATTTCATCACATATACCGCATTTTTAAAATCCATCAACAGATACTTAGGTTGTTTTTGTATCTTGGCTACTGTGGAAAACATTGCAATGATGAGGGGGTACACATAATTCTTCAAGATACTGATTTCAGTTTTTTTGTATATATACTCAAAAGAGGAATTGCTGGATCATATGGTTGTTCTATTTTAGCTTTTTGAGAAACATCTGTACTGTTTTCCATAGTGGCTGTACCTTTCTGCATTCCCACCAATAGTATGTAAGGGTTCCAATTTCTCCACATCCTTGCCAACGCTTGATATCTTTTGTTTTATTTTATTTTGTTTTGTTTATAATAACCATCCCAATATAAGTGAAATTATATCTCATCGTGATTTTGATCTGCATGTTCTTGATGATTAGTGTTGAACACCTTTTCATATACCAACTCTAGCCAGTAAAGACTGGAGAAGGGGACTGCTCCTTAAATTGCAAAGACAGCAACAGAAAACTTAAGGAACTTGAAGAATTCAGGAAATATAAATGTGACCAGAGGAACACGTTTATAACACAACTGAGAATACTGTACCCAGCAAATGTAACCTTCAGAAATGAAGGAGAGATAAAGTCTCCCAAACAAAAGCTGAGGGAGTTCATCACCACCCAGCCCTTCAGTAAATACTCAAAGGGAGTTGTCAAGTTGAAATGAAAAAACACTAAATAGCAACATGAAAACTTATAAAAGCATAAAACTTATGGGTAAAGGTAAGTATATAATCAAGTTCAGGATACTCTAATACTGTACTGATGGTTCATAAATCACATTTAAAAGTAGCATAAAAGTTAAAAGACAAATGTATTAAAATAACTAGTTATGCTAATTTATTAATGCATACACATTACAAAAATATGTAAATAGTGACATCAATAACATAAAATGTTGGAGGGGAGAGTCCCAGCTACATGAGAGTCTTAGACTGCAGAATCATTTGAGCCTAGGAGTTGGAGTCCAGCCTGGGTAAGCTATCAAGACCCCATCTCTAAAAAACGGAAAAAGAAAAGAAAAACTTAAAATGTGTGTTTTTGTGTAAAATCATTAAGTCAAGTTTTATCAGCTTAAAATGTACTGTTATACATGTAAGTGTTTTCTGTAACTGCAAAGCAAATATCTATAATAAACATATGGAAGATAAAGAGAAAAGAATCAAACAATAACACTGCAAAAAAAAATCATCCAGTCAAAAAGGAAGACAGCAGAAGAGTAAGAAAGAAACCAAAGAACCATACAACAAAATTGAAAATTATTCAACATAATCAAGTGAAATTTAAAACTGAAATGCAAGAATGGTTCAATATATACAAATCAATAAATGTAATATACTGTATTACAGAATGAGGATAAAACAGGAAACAGTGAACTAAATAGCAATAGTTTATCAATAATTACTTTAAATGAATTAAATTGTCCAATCCAGAGTAGATGAATGGACAATAAAACAATATCCAACTATACTCTGCCTACAAGAGACTCACTTTAGATTTAAGGGCACAAATAAGGTGAAAGTGAAGAGATAGAAAAAGATATTCCATGCAAATAATAACCAAAAGAGATCAGGGTTGTCTACACTTAGTTAAAATAGACTTTGAGTCAGAAATTGTTACAAAAGGTAAAGAAAGACATTATGTAATGATGTAGTCAGAAATGTAGTAAGGAAAGGTCAGTTCTCCAAGGAGATAGACCAGTTGTTCATATATATGTACACAACATTGAATAGCAAAATAACATAAAGAAAATATTAGCAGAACTGAAAGGAGAAGTAGACAGCAATACAGTAGCACTTGGATTGGATTCCTAATTTTAAGTCCTCTTACTCCACAAAAAATGATAAGTATGCAAGATAGTATGTATGTTAATTCAATTTAGCTATTCCACAGTATATACATATTTCAAAACCACATGTACATGATAAATACATACCATTTTTATTTATTAATTTAAAAATAAAATTCAAAAAATGGATTACTATCTTAAAGTATACACAAAAATCAACTCAAAATGGATTAAAGATTTAAACATAATGCCTTCACATTGGCCTTCACAATAATTTCTTAAATTTGAGACAAAAATCATAGGCAACACTATAAAAAATAAAGCGTTATGCCTTTTAAATTAATGAAGTCTAAGGTCAATGTCTTTACTTTCTACCCAAATAACATAAGCACAATAGAATACTTTAATTTCACATATCCCAATTATTCCACAGTTTATATTATTGTAGTCTAGAACTTTAGTTCTATCTTTATCTTTTACCTCACAAATTGGGTAATTTATTCATTTTTACAGACAGTGTGTGTGTAGATTAACATGTTTACCATTGCATTTCCCCTTTTTACTGAAGTAAGGGCTTTAGAAATTTCTATAGTAAAGATCTTTGGTGATGAAATCAATTTTGTGTATTGAAGATGTCCACATGTCAATTTTGTTTGTAAAAGATAATTTGGCACAATATATATAGTTCTTGATTGACAATTAAATTCTTCTCAGCACATTACAGGAAATTATCCCATTATCTCTGGATGCCTTTGAAGCTCTTAAGAGGTAAACTTTATTCTTAACGGGAAATGCTGGGAGCATGCTGTGTAAAATTAGAAACAAAATAGATGACCACTATCATCTATTCTAAGCAACATTCAATTACAGTCTAATCCTGCAAAATAAATAAACTGTAATGTAAAACTGTAAGAATTGGAAAAAAGAGATGAAAATGTAATTATTGACACTTGAGATGTTTTATCAACACAGGAAAATCCCATAACAATCTATAGAAAAATTCTAAAATAATAAAAGGAATTACCTTGAGGTTGTTTTGTTTTGTTTTTGTTTTGAGATGGATTCTTACTCTGTAGTCAGACTGGAGTGCAGTGGTGTGATCTCGGCTCACTGCAACCTCCACCTCCCAGGTTCAAGCGATTCTCCTGCCTCAGACTCCCAGTAGCTGGAACTACAGGTGCACACCACCATGCCCAGCTACTTTTTTATTTTGTATTTTAGTAAAGACGGGGTTTCACCATGTTGGCCAGAATGGTCTAGATCTCCTGACTTCATGACCTGCCTGCCTCAGCTTCCCAAAGTGCTGGGATTACAGGCATGAGCCATCATGCCAGTCCAAGACTGTATTTTTAATTGCATTTCTGTACACCACAACAAATGGTTAGAAAATGTAGTATTTTTAAAAAGAAAAAGACACAGTTGACATAGAAACAAAAACCATAGAGTGCCTAGAAAAGCCAAACCCTAGGGTTTAATATGTACACATACTCCTCACCCCGTAAATGAAAATTTTAAAAGTTTGAGCTACACTTAGCTTCAGATTATCACAAATTAAGTAATTAAAATCAGCACAGTGATTTATTTTCTAGATTTTATAACATTAAAATAGCTAAATTACTTATATCTATAAAATTTTCATCTCAATAATGCACTTCTTGGTGGTATATACAGTATTCTCCCAAATGTATCAGATGTATCAGTGCTATGGTAGCCTCATGGAATAAATTGACTATTATGTATTTTTTTTGTGATCCAGCATAGCATAGTTATAGGTACAAACTAACCACCAGATTAACACAATGCAATAGACTTTAATCCAATTCTACGTTTACTGAGTTTGGTAAAAGAATGCAGGGCGGGAAATGCAGCATAGCAAGCATCTTCATCTCATCAGGAAGCTCAGCAGCTAGGCCAATCTGTAGCTTGTTTTGCTTCCCCATGCTAGTTGTGTACGGCTGCCAAAGGTGAGCACCAAGGACTGCATGAGTTCCCTTCACGCAGAGAAGCCAGAGCTTCAGGTTGCCTCCAAGACCTACTTGTCAACTCAGTTGTCTCATTAAGGTGCAAGCCCATAGATCTGGAGTTTCACGGAACACAAGGCATTCAAAACATTCCACATTTATCTTAACTCTATAGCTTGCAAAAAACAATATTGTCAGAAGTTGGACTACAAGGATTTTTTCAAGGCCCTGTTGCTAGCCTTTTATAAGCTAAGTCCAGGCCTGTTGCTTTCCCTTTGTTCAGACATGTAATAGTTTACCTCATATTGCACGTTATCCATTTTGAAAAGAATGATAGTACTTTACAGGGAAAATCATTTTGAGTTTATGACTTCCTAGGGACTAGATGGTCCAAGGAGATAAATGGTAATATGAAGAGATCAGGATTAATTATCTGTAACTTTTTCAAGTCTTCTAAAAGTAATCTTCTATTTAGATTTGTAAATTCTTCAATCTATTTGAGTAATTTCTGTTTTTCTAGGGAATTATGCATGACATGTAGATTTCCCAGTCTATTGGCATAAAATTAAACAGAATATTATCAGGATTAATGTCTGTTTATGAGGAGGATGTGTTCATATCTGTTTATGATAATGGATTTATCTACTCCCCTTTCTATTACTTTTGCCATGTGTAGCATGTGTGTGCATGTGTGTGTGTGTGTAAATTTATTTTTGAATCCTTCTTAATTGATGACTTTTATCAATCTGATAAAGTGTCCCTCTGGGTTCCCGTTAATACTTTTTACTTTGTAAAAAGTTTGGTATTAATATTAATACCAAATATTAATTTTAATATTTATTTGTTTATTTAATTTAATAACATTAATATGTTTGGTATTAATATTTTGGGGTAGTCTTTCTTTATGTAAGAATTTACTGGTATAACTTTCCCAATCAGTTTACATGTCAGCTAAGTATTATAGTTCACTAGGTTAGTGGAAAATTGACTACTTGGGTTAAACTGAGAAGATTACTTTTCTCTTGTAGCAAGAAATCCAGACTTGGGCAGTGCCTCAGAGATAGTACAGCCACTTATAAAAGTTATCAAAGACGTAGGCTTCCGTCTTCTTAGTCTGCCATCTGCCCCACTTTTATCTCTCTGCATTATTTCATTTGTGTGTTCATCTCTTTTAAATAGCACTTATTTCGTTTGTGTGTTCATCTCTTTTAAATAGCACTTTGAGGTCAGCCCAGTGGCCCATGCCTGTAATTCATTTCGGGAGGCCAAGGCAGGAGGCTTGCTTGAGGACAGAAATTTGAAACCAGCCTGGGCAACATGGCAAAACCCCATCTCTACAAAAGATACAAAAATTGTCTGGGTCTGGTGGTGCACACCTGTGGTCCCAGGTACTTGGGAGTCTGAGCCAGGCACCTGTGAGCCGTGATTGTGCTACTGCACCCCAGCCCGGGTGACAGAGCAAGACCTTGTCGAAAATAAATAAATAAGCAGCAGCTTGCATTGTATTAGTTACTCTGAGAGCCTATGCCTTTTAAAGGATTTTAATAATAATTAAAAGTAGGCAGGGCGTGGCGGCTCACACCTGTAATCCCAGCACTTTGGAAGGCAGAGGCAGGCAGCTGACTAAGTGAGGAGTTTGAGACCAGGCTGACCAACATAGCGAAACCCCGGTTCCACTGAAAATGCAAAAATGAGCCGGGCGTGGTGGTGCACGCCTGTAATCCCAGCTACTCAGAAGACTGAGGCAGGAGAATCGCTTGAACCCAGGAGGCAGAGGGTGCAGTGCCAAGATGGCACCACCGCACTCCAGCTGGATGACAGAGCGAGACTCCGTCTCAAAAAAACAAAGTTAAGTGTTTTCAATGTTAAAGAATTTAATCCATTCACTTTACTTTTGTTGATAATGCATTTGGCCTTATTCTTACCATTTAATTTTCTAAATATATTTCTATATAGTGTTTATTTGATTTCGTTAGACTGAATATTCTAAGTGAATTCTGAGTGTGTGATTTCTAAAACGTTATACACTCTATTTATATTCTTGTAGAAGTTACATTTATCCTTTTTTTCTTTCTTTCTTTATTTTTCTTGAGACAGAGTCTCACTCTTATCGCCAGGCTGGAGTGCAGTGGCACAATCTCGGCTCACCGCAACCTCTGCCTCCTGGCTTTAAGTGATTCTCCTGCCTCGGCCTCTCAAGTAGCTGGGATTACAGGCATGGGCCACCATCCATGCCCAGCTCATTTTGTATTTTTAGGAGAGACAGGGTTTCACCATGTTGGTCAGGCTGGTGATCACCGTAGGTGATCCAACCACCTCAGCCTCCCAAAGTGCACAGGCATGAGCGACCATGCCGGGCCTACTTATCATTTTAAATAACATGTTGAAATATTTTTATCTCATATCTGTAGTTAATAAGTATCAATTATTTCACAAAAAATATTTTTAAATTTAACATAATTTAATTTACCCCGAGCAAATCCCTACTTCTCATTTTGAAATTGTCTAGAACTATTGTTTCTCATTGTAAAGTAATAGTTTTCAATCACAAATAAGTAGCACACTTACATTTAACTGTAAATTGTACTGTTTTTTTTTTTCTTGACCTTTTAATTTACATCCAATGTTGTCTTCTCTAATTTTTTTTAATGCAACTGGAATGCATTGTGAGTAAATCTTTCAGAAAGTATCTATGTGTGATAAACTTTCTGAATAATTTCACGCTTAATATTTATTTTGTTCTCTCATTTGAAGACTGATTGAGCTGTATATATAAGTCTGTGTTCCCTCAGTGTAGGTTACTTGTAAGTATTCTGCTTTTTATTTGACATGCAGACTCATTAAAAAGATCTGAGCAGAGGAAAGACATGATCTGACTTAAGAATTACAAGGATCACCCTAGTTGCTGTGCTGAGAATCGACTTTGGGGGTCCAGGGTAGGAGCAGGGAAACCAGTTGGAGGCTATTGCAGAAATCCTAGCAAGAGATGGTAATGGCTTTGTCCAGGGAAATATCAGTAAAGGAGGTGAGAAGTCACTAGATTTTTGAATATATTATAAATAGATGTTTTTAAAAATTATTTTTAGATGATTTAAAAAATAATTTAGATTTTGTGAAAGATTAGAAAAAGAGTATAAGAAAATAAGAAAAATCAAGGAGAACATCAGGGTATTTGACCCACTTAACTGGAAGTGTAGACCTGCCATCAGCTAAAATCCCAGAGAATTTGGATGTGCAGGTTGGAGTAGATCCAGAGTTCATGTGGGGACATGCTGAGTTCGAGAGATCCTTACCTTCTAAATGAAGATGTTGAGTACCCCCATAGTTCATTGTTTACATCTGTGGTTTATTTCTCCAAAAAGGGTGAAGAACTAAAGAAAAGTATTAAGCAACCTGAGGATTTTTTCAAAACTTTAAGCCTCACTTTCACATAATTTGACAATAACAGATTTTTATTGTCAAATCTAAATCTTGCAACTAATTTCCTCAAAAACAACTCTCTTTGGACATTCATCTAAGTGTATATAACATTTAATTTAAATAATTACACTAGTTGGTATAAATGATGTGAATGAATTTGGGAACAAGTATGACTGACTCTTGGTAAGCAACAAATTGCTGATGGAATCATAAATGTACAAGCAGTGAGAGAATAGTATCTAAGATGTGCATATTCATAAGGTTTCATTGCTAAACTAGAGTGATTTAGTTAATCCAGTGAGCATTAACTAGTGATCAATTTTAAAAGTTTCTAATGTGCTATAAAATTGCCCAAAAGAGAGATTGAATCATATTATTCTCCAAATAACAGTGGTGAAAGTGATCAGCTCTTCAAACTCTCATCAACTCTTGGTATTATTGAACCTGTTAATCCTTCACTTTGGTGGAAAGGTCTCATTTCTTTTTTTTTTTTTTTTTTGTCTTAAACCCAAAGCCTGGTGAGTCAAATAAAAGATCTCATTTTTAAATTTACATGTCTTTAAACTCTGGATGAAGGGCATTTTTCTTATGCTCACTGGATATTTGCATTTGACTATTTTGTGCAAAACACATCTGGGATATATTCAAACTATATTTGTGACATGACCGGTTTAGGATCAGTTCATTTTTGAAAAGTTTATTTGCACAGACAATATGTTTAGTATTTATTGACTTTAATAGTAACTCAATTTTCGTCTGCTCTTGTTTTGTTTAGGAATTATTTAGAACTTGTTGCAAAATCTATTCAAGATTGGATCACAAAAGAAGAAGCTATGTATCAGGAAGCTAAAATGAATGAGGAAATTATTAGGACCAGGGCTGAGCTGGAATTGAAATCTTCTGCTAGTAACAAAGTGGCTTCTGCCAGCAAAATTTTTTCCCTTAAAAAATCTAAAAGTAAGTAACCAGTTCAACTTATACGTAGAATAAAATTCAAGTGCATTCATCTATCTCTCAATTTAATCCAGACTGTGACTATTTCAACATTAAAAATAATTATCAAAAAGATTTCCTGTGACTCTTCACTTTCTCTAGTAAATAGAGTAGCTGCATTCCAAATATGGGATTGTACCTGAGTGCAATGATAGAATATTTGTTTATATTGACCCCATTTCCTGTCAAATCTGGAATATTCCATCTGTTGTGCAGATCAAATGTTACATATTAGAGAAATTCCAAATGCCTTTATTGGTAGGGTTGGTAAATTAAGCTATCTAAGATTTGTTGACAATATATGAGGTAAATTTGGAGTTAGTAGATATCTATTTGAATAATTATAGATTCCAAAGTGAGATTAAAACAAGATCTTTCTTAGAACAGCAAACAGAAGGGTCCCAAGACTAACTGGGAGTAGGAATCTAAAGGTAATGGGGAAAGAGATTTTTGGGGCCCTGTGGTAGGGTCTTGACAGGATATTTGATCAATAGATACCTCTGTTGTTGATGATGCGGTGGTTATGTTGTGGTATTGTGGCCTTGAGGCTGTGGAGCGGAGGGGAAGATGGTGACAAAGAGAGTAAAATAGACATTTAGAAAGATACTTGATCAAGAAAAAAAGTGAAACAATGAGGCAATTCATCTAGAAAATAATACTGTTTCATAAGTTTGTCCAAAGGAAATGGACTCCTTCTTAATAATATTCATTATTTATGGTAGCCAAAGTAAGAGGGATTTCTCATAAAGAAGCAATGCTGCATAATTTCCAAAATTTTAGCAACCTCTGTCAGTTAGCAAAGGAGTTTATACATGGCATAATTCTAAAGTAAACCTTATAAAACCAATTTGATGATGAACCATTTACCATATCGACCAAAATGGTTGTTAATCCATCAGTTCTGGGTCCTGATGGGGACGTAGAAAGAGAGCATTAAGTACCTAAAAAAAAAAAATGAAGGAAAAGAAAAATAGATAGGACTATATTTAAAAAAAAATAGGTAGGGCTGCTCTCTAACACTCATGTCCAGGGCCACACCTGCCTATTAGTAAGAAAAAAATGTGAATTTACTGCCTTGTCTTTATAATGCTACTGAAAAGACCAGAAGCCTGTGAAAATCTAGATAATGATTAATTTAGGATTGGATGCACCTGATAGATATTGCACTCAGTTTCAGGTCTCTCAAGTCAGGAAAAATAGAAGGCTTCAAAACAGAATGACTACAATGGCAAGGGAAGGGCTTCAATATGGATGGAAACACTGGATTTGTTCTGTGTAGTCTGAAGGTGGCAAACTAGGATTATTAGGTGAAAGCTTTAGGGAGAGAGATTGCAGTTCAGTTAAAGCTGCAACATATCAACACACTGAGAATGGAATGCACTGTCCCCAGAAACTGAGTTCCCCATTACTGATGTGGCTCAGTCCCACTTCAGATGTTCGTTCTGGAAATGGCAAGAGAAAAATCAGAGGTAAATAAATGTGAAGTTGAACCTGATAGCCTTTGAGATCTCATCTAACCCAGAGATTTAGTCCTTCTATGATGTCTTATTTAAGAGATACTAAGAAGTTTAATTTTGTCTGGTTATAGGTAACAAAGGAATCAGCAAAACAGACATATCAGATCAAGAAAAAGAAAAAGAGAAGGAAAAGATTTCTTTCATTTTAGAAGGCTCTCTCAAGGTAATCCAGCTTACATAAAGTTTAAAAACAGGCAAAACTGTACTAAAGTATTACAGAACAGGATAGTGGCTGCCTTTGGGGCAGTGGGAGTAGATAGTGATTGGGAAAAAGCATGAGGATGGCTTCCTGGAAGCTTGAGAACATCTCTTTCTTGACCTCCTGGCATTTGCAGGAGTGTTTGATTTGTGCTATTTGTGTACTTTTTGTGTGTATGTTATAGCTAATTTTTTTTAAGTTTTTTTTTTTAATCTGTCATTTTTTTCCCATTATGGTTTCAGGGCTTTTATGTTATTGATTCTATCAGGTTGATTCCACTTTGAGATATACATATTTTTATGCATGCTTAGAATATTTTTATAGACTTACTTTTTATATTCAGATATCTGTCTAAATGTATTTTTATATAGTATAATATAAAGGTTTACTTTTTCTTTGTCCAGATAGGCTATTTTACTAGTACTTTTTAATTAAACATAACATTAATTCTCCCCACTGAATTTGGGTGTTGACTGGATCATATATTAGGTGCCCATTTATTCTTTGAATTCAATTTTGAATGTTGTATTCTGTTTCAGTCACCTACTTAATTCTTACTATGCATATATCATACTATTTTAATTATGATAGCTTTGTTGAAAGCTTTCATATTAGATAAGCAAGAGCCAACTTCCCCACCCCCATGAGCATGCAATAAACCTTTAAACAAAGTTGATTAATTTTGGTGAGCCTCTGGTTTCTGGATATTAATGGTAAAGAAAATTACATGTTGGCCAGGCACGGTAGCTCATGCCTATAATCCCAGCCACTTGGGAGACTGAGGCAGAAGAATTGCTTGAACCCAGGAGGCAAAGGTTGTGGTGAGCCGAGATTGTGCCACTGCACTCCAGCCTGGGTCACAGAGCAAGATTCTATCTCAAAAAAAAAAAAAAAATTACATGTCATACCTTCAACTTTATTGTTAATTACCAACAAATTTTATTAATTTTTAAACAGTCTACTGACTTGGAGACTAATATTCGTTAGTTTTCCTCATTTGTTGATATACTGAATTATAGAGACTGATTTAATAAATTATATTTGCATTTCTATAAAAAACTCTTCATTGTTTCCTTAAATTGAGTTCTCCTCCCACATAATAACTACATTCATCACAATTGCCTAAGGGTGTCTGGTGGGAAGAGGGACTTCATAAAATTCACATTCCTTTACTCCATCTTAACTGCAGCTTTGAGGGTAGAACCTAGTAATTTTAAATTTAATAATCTCCTGGGAACATGTTTATGTACATAATAGATAAAAATCACAGTACTATATGTTCATGGCATACTATTATTTCCAGAAAAAACTGGGTTTGATTTGATAGCATTTTATTTGGAATTTTTATATCCATAATAAATGAAATTGGTCTATGGACTTTTGTGTTGTTATTAACAAGCATTTGTATTAAGGTTATGTTGGCTTTTAAAAACTTATTTTTATTACTTATATTTTCACTGAGAAAAAATGGTATATATTTCTGGTATACAACATAATGTTTTGAATTATGTATATATTGTAAAATGGGTAAACCAAGCTAATTAACATATGCATTACCTCACATAGTTATTATTTTTATGTGGCAAGAATACTTAAAATCTAATCTCTTAGCAATTTTCAAGTATACATTTCATTGTTATTAACTATAGTCATCATGTTGTACAGTTGATCTCTTGAATTTATTCCTTCTAATTGAAATTTCATATCCTTTGACCAACATCTTCCCAATCCCCTCCCCTGCAGCCCCTAGTAACCACCATTCTACTCTCTGTTTTTGTGAGTTCAACTCTTTTAGATTCCACATGTAAGTGAGATCATGTGCTATTTGTGTTTCTGTGCCTGGCTTATTTCACTTGATATAATGTCCCGCAGGCTTATCCATGTTGCTGCAAATGACAGAATTTTCTTCTTTCTAAAGGCTGAATAGTATTCCATTGTATATGTGTGTGTGTGTATACTACTATATATTATAATTGTTTATATAATAGTATATATTATCTAGTTTTTATAATAGTATTATATATTATAGTATAGTATATATAATGTATTTTAATTATGCTGTATATTATAACTACATATACTATCATATAATACTATTATATATTATGTATTTTATGTGTACATATAATACATAATGTATTATGTACATAATATAATATATGTATACATAGTAGTATGTATATATGTATATATGTAAAATAATATTCCATTGTGTGTGTGTGTGTGTGTGTGTGTGTGTATCTCACATTTTCTTTATTCATTTATTTGTTAATGGATACTTAGGTTGATTCTGTATCTAGGCTATTGTAAATAATGGTGCAAAAAACCAAAAAACATGGACATGCAGACAACTTTTCAACATATTGATTTCAAATCCTTTAGATATATACCCAGTTGTGGGATTGCTGGATCATATGGCAGTTCTAATTTTAATTTTTGAGGAAACTTTATATTGCTTTCAATAATGGCTGTACTAATTTGTATTCCCATTATCAGTGTGCTATGGTTCTCTTTTCTTCACATCCTCCCCAACATTAATCATCTTGTCTTTTTTCTCATAGCCATTCTATCAGGTGTGAAATGATATCTCATCATGAGTTTAATTTGCATTTCCCTGCTGATTAGTTATGCTGAGCATTTTTTCATGAACTTGTAGGACATTTGCAAGCCATCTTTTGTGAAATATTGGCCCGGGTCCTTTGCTTATTTTTTATTTTATTTATTTATTTTTTTATTTTTTATTTTTACTTTAGGTGCATACTATATCTGGCATCTCCCCTCATGTTACCCCTCCTCACCCCCCTGCTGTCTCTCCCCTACCCCTCCCAACTGCCCCCAGTGTGTGATACTCCTCTCCCTAGGTCCATGTGTTCTCATTGTTCAACACCCACCTATGAGTGAGAACATACAGTTGGTGGGAGTGTAAATTAGTTCAACCATTGTGCAAGACAGTGTGGTGATTCCTCAAGGACCTAGAAATAGAAACTCCATTTGACCCAGCAAATGGAACGACTATAAATCATTCTACTATATCTATAAGATTTATAGAAGATTTATAAGAAGATTTATAGAATGACTATAAATCGTTCTACTATAAAGACACATGCACACATATGTTCATTGCAGCCCTGTGTACAATAGCAAAGACCTGGAACCAACCCAAATGCCCATCAATGATAGACTGGACAAAGAAAATGTGGCACATATACACCATGGAATACTACGCAGCAATAAAAAACGATGAGTTTGTGTCCTTTGTAGGGACTTGGATGAACCTGGAAACCATAATTCTCAGCAAACTGACACAAGAACAGAAAGCCTTTGCTTATTTTTAAATTGGGTTATTTGTTTCCTTGCTACTGAGTCGAGTTCCTTATGTATATTTTTAGATATTAACTCCTTATCAGTTGCATGGTTTTCAAATATTATGTCCTATTCCATAGGTTGTTTCTTCACTTTGTTGATTGTTTGTTGTGCAGAAAAGTGTAGTGTAATGTGATGCCATTTGTCTGTTTCTGCTTTTGTTGCCTGTGCTTTTGAGATCATATCCAAAACATCATTGCCCAGAACAATGCGATGGAGATTTCTCTTGTGTTTTCTTCTAGTAGTTTTATAGCTTCAGGACTTACATTTAAGTTTTTAATCCATGTTGCGTTGTTTTTGTGCCTGGACATTAGATAAGAGTGTAATTTCATTTTTTTTTTTTTTTGCATGTGGATATCCATTTTCCCCAGTACCATTTATTGAAAAACTTGGTCTTCTTCAGTTTTGTGTTCTTGGCATCTCTGTTGGAAATGTATTGATTGTACATGTGTGGATTTATGTATGGTCCCTCCATTGTATTCCATTGATCTATGTGTTTATGCCAGTATCATGGTGTCCTGATCACCATAGCTTTATAGTTAGCCATGTTGAGATCAGGTAGTGTGATACTGTTACCAGTGGTGAATCCGTAGGGGTCTACAGCAACCTCAATTCTTGCCTCCTCCGAAGAAGGAATTCAGCTAAGGGGCATAAGGCAGAAGGAGAGTCTGAGGCAAGTTTTAGAGTTCAAGTGAAAGTTTATTAAAAAGCTTTAGAGCAGGAATGGAAGGAAATAAAGTATGCTTGGAAGAGGGCCAAGCAGGTGACTTGAGAGACCAAGTGTGTAGTTTGACCTTGTGACTTTGTGTTTTATACGTTGGCATACTTCCAGGGTCTTACACCACTTCTCCCATGATGCTTCCCTTAGGGTGAGCTGTTCACATGTGAAGTGGCCTGCTAGCACTTGGGAGGGGAGCATGCACAGTGTGGTTTCTGGAGTTGTACGCATGCTTACTTGAGGCATTCTTCCCTTACCAGTTTAGCATTCCTAGAGGAAGGTCATATACCAGTTAAACTCCACCATTTTGCCTCGTAATGCACATGTTTGAACCCACTCACCCAACTCCGGAGGTTTCATCTGGAAGCAGCTGACCACCAGTTTCAGGTGCTTTCCATTTATTGGGAGATATCCCTTCCCTGGCAACAGCTATGACCAATTATTATTTTAGAGAGAGAGTTAATTGCCTGGCCATCACCTGATGGTCACCTAGCATTCCTGCAGTGTGTGATGAGGGGTAGCCCTCTCCTGCCCTGCTTATGCCTGACTAGCTACCTACTTTAATAAAACCTCTTCCTTTTTTATTTTTGCTCAAGATTGTGTTGGCAATTAGGAGTCTTTGGTGATTCCCTACAAATTTTAGGATTTTTTCTATTCATGTGAAAAAACGACATTGGAATTTTGATAGGGATTGTATTGAATCTGTAAATCATTGTGGGTAGCATGGACATTTTTATGGCATTGAAATACATTTCCTCTCTACTTTGTTGAGAGTTTTTATTATGAAAAGATATTTGAGTTTGTCATATACTTTTTCTGCATCTACTGTGATGATCGTATGATTTTTATTCTTCATTCTGTAATATGGCGTGTCACATTTATTGACTTGCATATGTTGAATCATCTTTGCATCCCAGGAATAAATCACACTTCATCATGAGGAATGATCCTTTCAAATGTGCTGTTGAATTCAGTTCACTAGAATTTGTTGGAGGATTTTTGTATCTAAGATCACCAAGGACAATGGCCTGTCATTTTATTTTCTTGTAATGTCCTTGTTTGACTTTGCTATCAGGGTAATGTTAGCCTCATAAAATAAGTTTCAAGTGTCCTCTTTCCTTCCTCTTTTTTTTCATAGAGTAAGAAGAATTTGTATTAGTTCTTTAAATGTCTGAGATAATTCATTAGTAAAGCTATCAGGTCCTGGGCTTTTCATGATGAGAGATATTTTGTTACTGATTCAGTCTCTTAGTTGTTACTTGTCGTTCAATTTTCTAGTCCTTTATGACTCAGTCTTGGTAAGTTGTATGCTTCTATGAATTTATGTATTTCTTGTAGGTTATCCAGTTTTTTGGCTTGTAATTATTCATAGTATTCTCTGTGATCCTTTGTATTTCTGTGGTACCATTTGTAATGTCACCTCTTTTACTTCTAATTTTATTTGAGTCCTCTCTCTTTTTTTCTTAGTTACTTTAGCTAAAAGTTTATTAATCAAGTTTATCTTTTTGAAAAACAAATTTAGTTTCATTAATTTTTTTAACAGAAAGTTGAATTCTTAGTTTTATTGATCTTTTCTGGGACCTGAGCCTGAAGCCTAGGTCCACTGAGGTGGACCTGGAGGTTGAGTCTGCTCTGACAAGCCTGGATCCTGTATCCACGGCAGCCAGCCTGTCACCAAAGTCCACTGGGGTAAACCTGTTGACTGAGTTCATGAAGGTGGGCCTGGAGTCTGGGTCCTAGAGTGCTGACCTGACACTGGAGCAGACCTTGATCCTGAGTCTGCAGGAACTGGCCCGAGACTTGGATGGGCCTACAAATAAGTCCACAAGGATGGGATTGGAGTCCACGGGGGCAAGCCTGGGTCCACTGGAGCCTGGGGCTTTGCTCGCTAGCCTGGAGCATGGGGCTGACCTGGTGCTAAGGCATGAGGACAGGCCTGGGTCCTAGACCATGTGGCCAGCCCGCAACTTGAGTCAACAGGGGTGGTCCTAGAGTCAAGATTCACAGGAACTAGTCCAGTGCTAGGGTCTATTGGGATGGGCCTGGAACCTCAGTCCGCTAGAGCAGGCCAGGACCTTGTGTCTGTTGGAACATGAGGCCTTAAGGGCTTGCCTGAAACCTGGTGCCACAGGGGATGACCTGGCACTAAGCGAGTCTGGAACCTGTGTCCACAGGGACCAGCCTGGAGGCTGGGTCTGTGGATATTGACAGGTTCTGGGGCAGGCCTGGAGGATAGGTTTTGCACTTGCCAGCGAGTCTGAGGCTGCAGAGGTTTGCCTGGTATTAAGCCATACTGGGTTCTGAGTCAGCAGTGGCCATTCTGCAGCTGGAGAGCATGGGTGCTGGCCTTGCAATGAGGAGGACCTGGAAGCTGGATCTGCATGTACCAGCCTAAAGTCTGGGATCTGAGAACTGTCCTAGCACTGGGAAGGACCTAGAGGCTGAGTCTGCCAGGGCAGACCTGAAGTCTGGGGCCACGGGGACCAGCTTGGTGCTAGAGGTACCTGGAGTATGGAACCACTGAGGTGGGCCTGGCAGTGAGATGGGCCTAGAGCCTGAGTCTGCAGGGGCTGCCCTTTCATTGGGGCAGCACTGGAGGGGAGGTCTGCAGATACCAGCCTATGTCTTCTTACTTCCAAGCTACATTAAGGTGCTATACTCTCTCACCTGGTTTTCCTGGCTCTTGTGAAGGCATTCTCATGTATGAGTAGTTGTTAAAATCAGTGTTTCTGTGAGGGATCAGTGCTGGCAAGTCCTATTCCACCATCTTGTTGATGTCACTCTGTGTTAACTTTAAAATGAATTGAGAAAGTCCAGCTGTAGACAAGATCAACATGGAAAAGAATCACTGACATTCCTATTCACCAGCAATAACCAATTAGAAAAACGAAGAATAAATTTTATTCGCAAGAGCAACAAAAACTACATTTTAATTGTGTGTGTGTGTGTGTGTGCGTGTGTGTGTGTGTGTGTGTGTGTGTGTTTTATTACACTTTAACTTCTGGGGTACATGTACAGAACATGCATGTTCGTTACATAGGTATACACATGCCATGGTTGTTTGCTGTATCTATCACCCTGTCATCTACATTGGGTATTTATCCTAATGCTATCCCTCCCCCAGCCCTCCACCCCACTGCTATTCTTCCCCTAGCCCTTCAGCCTCTGACAGGCCCCAATGTGTGATGTTCCCCTCCCTGTGTCCATGTGTGCTCATTGTTCAACACCAACTTATGAGTGAGAACATGCAGTGTTTGGTTTTCTGTTCTTGTGTCAGTTTGCTGAGAATGATGGTTTCCAGCTTCATCCATGTCCCTGCAAAGGACATGAACTCATCCCTGTTTATGGCTGCATAGTATTCCATGGCATATATGTGCCACATTTTCTTTATCCAGTCTATCACTGATGGGCATTTGGGTTGGTTCCAAGTCTTTGCTATTGTGAACAGTGCCACAATAAACATATGTGTGCAAGTGTCTTTATAATAGAATGATTTATAATCCTTTGGATATATACCCAGTAATGGGATTGCTGGGTCAAATGGTATTTCTATTTCTATATCCTAGAGGAATCACCACACTGTCTTCCACAATGGCTGAACTAATTTACACTCCTAACAACAGTGTAAAAGCATTCCTATTTCTCCATATCCTCTCCAGCATCTGTTGCCTCCTGATTTTTTAATGATTGCCATTCTAACTGGTGTGAGATGGTATCTCAATGTGGATTTGATATGCATTTCTCTAATGACTAGTGACGACGAGCTTTTTTTCATATGTTTGTTGGCTGCATAAATGTCTTCTTTTGAAAAGTATCTGTTCACATCCTTTGCCCACTTTTTGATGGGGTTGTTTGGTTTTTTCTTGTAAATTTGTTTCAGTTCATTGTAGATTCTGGATATTAGCCCTTTGTCTGATGGATAGATTGCAAACATTTTTTTCCATTCTGTTGGTTGCCAGTTCACTGTAATGATAGTTTCTTTTGCTCTGCAGAAGCTCTTTAGTTAGATCCCATTTGTCTATTTTGGCTTTTGTTGCCATTGCTTTTGGTGTTTTAGTCATGAAATCCTTGCCCATGCCTATATCCAGAATGGTGTTGCCTAGGTTTTCTTCTAGGGTTTTTATGGTGTTAGGTCTTATGTTTGAGTCTTTAATCCATCTTGAGTTAATTTTTGTATAAGGTGTCAGGAAGGTGTCCAGTTTCAGCTTTCTGCGTATGGCTAGTCAGTTTTCCCAACACCGTTTATTAAATAGAGAATCCTTTCCCCATTGCTTGTTTTTGTCAGGTTTGTCAAAGATCAGATGGTTGTAGACGTGTGGTGTTACTTCTGAGGCCTCTGTTCTGTTCCATTAGTCTATATCTCTGTTTTGATACCAGTACCATGCTGTTTTGATTACTGTAGCCTTGTAGTATAGTTTGAAGTCAGGTACTGTGATGCCTCCAGCTGTGTGTGTGTGTGTGTGTGTGTGTGTGTTTTGCTTATGATTGTCATGGCTATGTGGGCTCTTTTTTGCTTCCATATGAAATTTAAGGGAGTTTTTTCCAATTCTATGAAGAAAGTCAATGGTAGCTTGATGGGGATAGCATTGAATCTATAAATTACTTTGGGCAGTATGGCCATTTTCCCAATATTGATTCTTGCTAACCATGAACATGGAATGTTTTTTTCATCTGTTTATATTCTCTTTTATTTCCTTGAGCAGTTCTCCATAAAGATTGCCTTCACATCCCTTGTTAGTTGTATTTCTAGGTACTTTATTCTCTTTGTAGCAATTATGAATGGGAGTTCACTCATGATTTGGCTCTCTGTTTGTCTGTTATTGGTGTATAGGAATGCTTGTGATTTTTGCACATTGAATTTGTACCCTGAGACTTTGCTGAAATTGCTTATAAGCTTAAGGAGATTTTGGGCTGAGATGATGGGGTCTTCTAAATATACAATCATGTTGTCTGCAAATAGAGACAATTTGACTTCCTCTTTACCTAATTTAATACCCTTTATTTCTTTTTCTTGCCTAATTGCCCTAGCCAGAATTTCCAATACTATGTTAAATAGGAGTGGTGAGAGAGGGCATCGTTGTCTTGTGCCAGTTTTCAAAGGGAATGCTTCCAGTTTTTTTCCAATTCAGTATGATTATTGAGATAATCATGTGGTTTTTGTCTTTGGTTCCATTTTTGTGATAGATTACATTTATAGATTTGTGTATGTTGAACCAGCCTTGCATCGCAGGGATGAAGCCAACTTGAACATGATGGATAAGCTTTTTGATGTGCTGTTGGATTTGGTTTGCCAGTATTTTATTGAGGTATTTCGCATCAGTGTTCATCTTGGATAATGGCCTAAAATTTTCTTTTTTAGTTGTGCTGCAATAAACATAATGTGTGCATGTGTCTTTATAATAGAATGATATATAATCCTTTGGGTATATACTCAAAAGGTATATACACAAAGGTTTTGGTATCAGGATGATGTTGGTCTCATAAAATGATTTGGGAAGGATTCCCTCTTTTTCTATTGTTTGGAATAGTTTCAGAAGGAATGGTACCAGCTCCTCTTTGTACCTCTGGTAGAATTCGTCTGTGAACCCATCTGGTCCTGGACTTTTTTTTTTTGGTTCGTAGGCTACTAATTGCTGCCTCAACTTCAGACCTTGTTATTGGTCTATTCAGGGATTCAACTTCTTCCTGGTTTAGTCATGTGAGGGTGTAAGTATACAGAAATTTATCCATTTCTTCTACATTTACTGGTTTATTTGCATAGAGGTGTTTTTAGTAATCTCTGACGATAGTTTGTGTGGGATCGGTGGTGATATCCCCTTTATCATTTTTTATTGCATCTATTTGAGTCTTCTCTCTCTTTTTTTTTTTTTTTTATTAGTCTGACTAGTAGTCTATCTATTTTGCCAATCTTTTCAAAAAGCCAGCTACTGGATTTACTGATTTTTTGAAGGGTTTTTTGTGTCTCTAACTCCTTCAGTTCTGCACTGATTGTAGTTATTTCTTGTCTTCTGCTAACTTTTGAATTTGTTTGATCTTGCTACTCTAGTTCTTTTAATCATGGCATTAGGGTGTCAATTTTAGATCCTTCCTCGCTTCTCCTGTGGGCATTTAGTGCTATAAATGTCCCTCTAGACACTGCTTTAAACGTATCCCAGGGATTCTAGTATGTTGTGTCTTTGTTCTCATTGGTTTTGAAGAACGTCTAGGATTGCAACCCCTGTTTTTTTTTTTTTTTTTTTTTTTTTTTTTTTTTTTTTTTTTTTTTTTTTTTTTTTTTTTTTTTTTTTTTTTTTTTTTTTTTTTTTTTTTTTTTTTTTTTGCTCTCCATTTGCTTGATAAATGTTCTTCCATCCCTTTATTTTGAGCCATGTGTGTCTTTGCATGTGAAATGAGTCTTCTGAATACAGCACACTGATAGGTCTTGACTTCTTATCCAATTTGCCAGTCTGTGTCTTTTGATTGGGGCATTTGGCCCATTTACATTTAAGGTTAATATTGTTATGTGTAAATTTGATCCTGCCATTTTGATGCTACCTGGTTGTTTTGCCTGTTAGTTGATGCAGTTTCTTCATTGCATCAATGGTCTTTACCATTTGGCATGTTTTTGCAGTGGCTGGTACTGGTTGTTCCTTTCCATGTTTAGTGCTTCCTTCAGGAGCTCTCGTAAGGCAGGCCTGGTGGTGACGAAATCCCTCAGCAGTCACTTGTCCATAAAGGATTTTATTTTTCCTTCACTTATGAAGCTTAATTTGGCTGCATATGAAATTCTGGGTTGAAAATTCTTTTCTTTAAGGATGTTGAATATTGCCCCCACTCTCTTCTGGCTTGTAGGGTTTCTGCCAAGAGATTCACTGTGAGTCTGATGGGCTTCCCTTTGTGGATAACCTGACCTTTCTCTCTAGCTGCCCTTAGTATTTTTTCCTTCATTTCAACCCTGGTGAATTTGACAATTATGTGCCTTGAGGTTGCTCTTCTCAAGGAATATCTTTGTGGTGTTCTCTGTATTTCCTGAATTTGAATGTTGGCCTGCCTTGCTAGGTTGGGAAAATTCTCCTGGATAGTATCCTGAAGAGCATTTTCCAGCTGGATTTCATTTTCCCCATCACTTTCAGCTACACCGATCAAATGTAGATTTGGTCTTTTCACATAATCTCATATTTCTTGGAGGCTTTGTTAATTTCTTTTCACTCTTTTTGCTCTAATCTTGTCTTCTCACTTTATTTCATTGAGTTGATCTTCAATTTCTGATATCCTTTCTTCTGCTTGATTGATTTTGCTATTGAAACTTGTGTATGCTTCGCAAAGTTCTCGTGCTATGTTTTTCAGCTCCATCAAGTTATTTATATTCTTCTCTATGCTGGTTATTCTAGTTAGCATTTCATCTAACCTCCTTTCAAGGTTTTTAGTTTCCTTGCATTGGATTAGAACATGCTCCTTTAGCTCAGAGAAGTTTGTTATTACCCACCTTCTGAAGCCTGCTTCTGTCAATTCATCAGACTCATTCTCCATCCAGTTTTGTTCCCTTGCTGGTGAGGAGTTGTGATACCTTGAATGAGAAGAGGCATTCTGATTTTTTGGTGATTTCAGCCTTTTTGCACTGGTTTATTCCCATCTTCGTGGATTTATCTACCTTTGGTCTTTGAAGTTGGTGACTTTTGGATGGGGTCTCTGAGTGGACATCCTTTCTGTTGATGTTGAAACTATTTCTCTTTGTTTTTTAGTTTTCCTTCTAAAAGTCAGGCCCCTCTTCTGCAGGACTGCTGGAGTTTGCTGGAGGTCCACTCTAGATCCTGCTTGCCTGGGAATCACCCATGAGGGCTGCAGGACAGCAAAGATTGCTGCGTCTTCCTTCTTCTGGTAGCTTCATTCCAGAAGGGTACCCACCAGATGTCAGCCAGGGCTCTGCTGTATGAGGTATCTCCCAGTGAGGCTACATGGGAGTCAGGGAGCCACTTGAGGAGGCAATGTGTCCCTTATCAGAGCTCAAGTGCTGTGCCAGGAGATCTGTTGCTCCCTTCAGAACTGCTGGGCAGGGACATTTAAGTCTGCTGAAGCAGAACCCACAAGCACCCCTTTTCCCAGGTGCTCTGTTCCAGGAAGGTGAGGGCTTTATTTATAAGTCCCTGATGGGCTGCTGTCTTTTTTCAGAGATGCCCTGCCCAGCAAGAAGGGAGTCTAGTTGACAGTGTGCCTGCAGAGGCCTTGCTGAGCTGCTGTGGGCTCTACCCAGGGCTGTATAAACTTCCCTGTGACTTTGTTTACACAGGCAAGGTTAAAACTGCTTACTGGAGCTTCAGCAATGGCAGACGCCCCTCCCTCCATGGAGCTTGAACCTCCCAGGTCAAGGTCAGACTGCTGTCCTGGCTGCAAGAATTTCAAGCCAGTGGATCTTAGCTTGCTGGTCTTCATGGGAGTGGGACCCGCCAAGCCAGATCATTTGGCTCCGTGGCTTCAGCCCTCTTTTTCAGGGGAATGAGCGGTTCTCTCTTGCTGGCGTTCCAGGTGCCACTAGGGTATGAGAAAAAACAACAACAAAAACTGCTGCAGCTAAAATGGCCACTCAGTTTTGGGCTAGAAACCCAGGATGCTGGTGCTGTAGGCACTGGAGGGAATCTCCTGGTCTGCAGGTTGTGAAGACCGTGGGAAAAGCGCGGTATCTGAGCCAGAGTGCCAGAGTGTCAGAAACATCCCTAATGGCTTCTCTTGGCTAGAAGAGGGAATTCTCCAGCTCCTTGCACTTCCCGGATGAGGCGAGGCCCCACCCTGCTGTACTCACTGTCTAACCAGTCCCAGTAAGATGAACCTGCTACCTCAGTTGGAAATTCAGAGATCACTAGCCTTATGGATCGCTCTCGCTGGGAACTGCGGACTGGAGCTGTTCCTATTTGGCCATCTTGGCAGAACCCCCTAGTTTATCTTTTCTATCTAGCTGCTTTGAAAACATTCAGTGGTTTGCTGGTAAATGCTTAAGCAGTAGCTCTCTAGGAAAATAAAAGTCTGCATATATGTACATAAGTTATAAATGTTTCTCATATAGGCTATATATAGCACAGAAGTTACATGTAGTAATAAAGCATATAATATTCTTTATGTAAATTCCATATGGCTACACATAAACTACAAATAGTATTTTGATTCCTATAAATTGATTTTTGCTAAATTATTGTATCCTTAGCCAACCTATGGTTACAATTCATAAACACATGTAGTTCTAATATGAATGTTGATTGATATTTGTATTTATATTACAAGTAAAACAAAAATGAAATAAACAAAAGTTACATCTCACTCATTTGTCAGTGACATGAGCAACTTTTTTGCTGAGTCAAGTAATAGGTTTTTAATACTGGAAGAATATTTCTTCAACTTTCTGTGCTAGTAACACTATAACAGCTAGTCTGCATTATTAACATGATCTCCATCACTGCCTTAAATCTAGATAATAATCAATCAATTCTGACTTGTAGCATTTGCTGATATCTGTAGTGTAAATACCACTGCAATGGCTGATTTCAAGCTACCATGTGACAACACTGAAGTTGGCAGTGCTCTGCAGTAGCACACCATTATACAAAGTTGTCATGATACCATTACAATTAACATAAACTCCAGAGCATAGACAATAGTGAAATGTAACAAAATACTTACAATGTGGTAAGCTTTGAGTCTTTATTGCCTTTGTTTTTAATATTCTGCTTAATTGTGAATTTGTATCATTTTTAGATGATGGTCATGGTTAACGGTTGGCTCACAAAATTTCTAAAAATTTAACAATAAACTCTTCTAAGTCAATATAAGCCAGGTCCAATATGCCAATGTTATTTCCTGCTTTTGATTTATTGATCTTCCTTAATGTTAGGATAAATGTCTTTCTTCAGCTCTGGAAATGTCTCAGCCATTATCTGTTCAAATACTGCCTTGTCAAAAATTCAATTCAATGTTCAAGAAGTCTTTCAAACTCACTTTGCCTTTTTTGATAATCTTTTCTTTCTTACTTATGTGTTTGATACTTCTTTTTATTTACTTATGCATGTTTTAAAACTTATTTTATATTCTCTATTTGGTAATTACAATATCTATAGTCTTTGTAGATATAATCTCACAGTTTCTTCAGTTCTTGTTCAACGTGGTTTATTTCTGCATGTTTTGTGAGTTTCATTTTTGAGCTTCTATCAAATCATAATGTTAATGGTGGAGGGATCCAGGTTCTTGTCGTCTTGCATAAAGAATTAAACTAAAGGCACAAACAAAGCAAGGAAAGAATAAAGGAATTTAACGAAAATGAAAGTACACACCGCAGTGTGGGAGCGGTTCCAAGCACAGGACCTCAAAGGCCCCCATTACAGAAATTTTGGGAGTTTAAATAACCCCTAGAGGATTCCATTGATTACTTGGGGTACACTCTATGTAAAGGATGAAGTAAAGTTACAAAGTCATTGGCTTGGCCTACGCCCTATGGAGAGGATATTTCCTGTCATAGCTGAAGTGTGAATCGGCCTTACGTTCCCTGCCTCCAGACCCTATTTTCCTGCCTCAATAACTGCTTTAAAATAAAAGGTTAAAGTAATCTGTATTTTGGCCACAGATCTATGTGAGGACAGGCTTGTGGTTAGGAGTGCTTAGGCGAGACTTGCCCTCCATCATATTACCTATTTTATCCATCATTTTTAAATTATTTTGTCCCAGGAATGTTTCTCTGAACATCTAGTCTTCCACATTGTTAATAAACTATCTTTAGGACCTAAATAAAAGATGGAACTCATGTGGAGGATGGGAGACTGGGAGACCAGTTAGGAGGCTGTTACAATGGTCCAGGCTAAAGACAATAAAAACCTAAACCAAGGAAATTGCAAAATAAACCATGAGAGAAGCTGAACTGAGGAGAGATCTCTAAGGGATAATGGACAGGATTTAGTAGACAGAAACTGAGTGAGAAAGAGAATCAAGGATGACTTTCAGATTTCTAGTTCAGTATTTCGATTTGTCAGAGATACCGCTTACAAAAGTCATGTTAACTGTTCTCCAACATGAACCTGAATAGTACCTATGTTTAATTTGCTTCAAAATCCTGTTAGATTTTTTAAATGTGTTTACAGGCATGGAAAGAAGAGCAAGATCGATCAGCAGAAGAGGAATGCTTAAAGGGAGAAAAGAAAGCAGAGAAGAAGAGCAAAGAAGCTGGTAAAAAGAAAGGCAAGGATAAAGTAGAGGAAGAAGATAGTACTTTGAAGAAAAGATCGTCTTACAAGGAGAAACCTAAAGAAGAACAAATCAAGATCCAAGAAATAACAGAGGAGTCCCTCCACCAACCAGAACCTGAGATAACTTACCCGGTAAACTCTAGTTCTGTAAAATTTAGTGTCTTTGGGCTATTCCTAATTGTTTTGGGAAAACACGGCTTCTGCAAGATTCCTTTGTTTTCACTACCACCGCAATAGGCCTAGGGTTTCTTCTCATATCAATGAGCTCAAACCTGTATTCTACCGCATGATGTCTAGAACTTTGTTTCTAATCAATCATCAAGATGAAAACACCCTCAGGCCAGTTTTTATTTGAGTGCCATGAACCTAGCTAAAGTCAGTAAAGATAGAAATTTCACACAAAAGCATCCTTTTAGGTATATGTAAATAACTGAACACAAAAGTTGGTTTTATCCATGTCAGATGATGAGACTTGCTGACTACATTTTGTCTCTTTGTAGGCAATCATGTTTCTGGCTTGTATGTTTTTGTAAAACCTTCCCTTTGCCAATTCTCCCTCAGCTAGCTGTGATGAGGAAAACCTCATGGGAAAAAAAATGGAAAGAAATCGAACAGCCCCTGTGCTTTGTAGCCGCTCCTCTAAACCAGATGTTCTCAGATTTTAGCATGCATCAAAATCCCCTGGACCTCTGTGAGCAACACTCAGTAACAAATGTCTTCTACATTCGACCTCCTGAAAGGGAGCGTCCACCCTCCGCAGCAGCAGTTCATTTTAAACAGAAAATCAACAATGAGCGAATGAGAACTTGATTTCTTCTTGACTGCCTTGACCGTAGTATCATGTTTCCATTTTCTATAGGTAATGAGAATGTGCCAGTGAGCAGAGTTTAAAATCATAGACCTTTAATTCTGCCTGTTGTCGTAACACCACAGAAGTTTCTTAAAATAATACGAACCCTGGCTTCTGAGTCTGCAAAGTGACAGACATATCACTTAGCAGAAATTAAACTCCTGGCAACTTTAGTTGGCTAACACTGATACGTTGATTTTTGTCTATTACAGCTTCCACACTCAAAGCATGATATTTTCTCTTCTAGTTTCACGGATATAATATGGGAAATATACCCACTCAAATCTCGGGGTCGAGTTACTATCTGTATCCTTCTGATGGCGGGCAGATTGAAGTGGAAAAGACAATGTTTGAAAAAGGTACACTGTGAAAGCAACTGGTTAATGGCTGGAAAGATATTAATGCGTTTCAGATAACCAGAGGCCCTCTCCTTTTGAGTTTGATAGGTGAGGGTGTTACTGGGTCCCCCACAGTACGTTCAGGTGCCACAGTCAGCATTTTCAGACTTCACACTTTCTGCTGTTATAATTGACTCTACAAGGCATAGGCCTGCCAAGTTTAGCTGGTACATCCTAATATGACCATTCCAGTTGTTAAAATATTAAAAATACTCTCGTACAATTATTAAATAGCATAATAGTAACGGCAATAAGCAATTAAGTAATAATATTCATTACAACATATATTGTTATACCAGAAACCAAACACATTCTGTGAGTTTACTGCATTTTTCTGGTGTTGCTCTGAAGCACAGAGCTTGGGGTCTGCTCCCAATCTCCACCTATTGTTGCTCTTACTAAGATTTGTATATGCACAAAATGCATATAGGTTTCAGGTGGTTCATAGTGAATTCGGTATTTTCTCCTAGTCCTCTCAATTTTGAGGGATGATAGGTCAATCAAAATTGAAATTGAAAAGAAAAAGCCAGATTTTTTTTTAAAGAAAAAACAGAAGAAAAATGAGTCTGAACACTAAAACAGAGAATGGGTTGTTGGAAAAATTCCTTTTAACTACCGTAATAATAATAATAGCTACTATAACTAACTCATAATTTGTATAGATTGTAACCCTTTCACATTTATTATATCATTTTATGAATTATAACGTTGATTACAGGTATACATTGCCTCAGCCAGTTCACTTTCTCTTCTGAAATTGGTTTGAAATGTGATTAGCAGGCCTGCCATTATCTCCTTGGTCTACCTGCCATTTATGCCTGGAATTCCACCACTACTTTATTTCCTTAGACTTTCTTTTATGGAGATGTTGACATCTCTAGGCATTTCCCTTCCCTGGTTTATATTCTATGCTCCTTTTTAAATTTTTATTTCAGGGGTACATATTCAGGTTGGTTCTACAGGTAACTTGCATATTGCAGGGGTTTGGTGCGCGTATTATTTCATTACTTAGGCCATCAAGCGAATACTCGACAGGTAGTTTGGTCCTCACCCTCCTTTCACCCTCAAGTAGCGCTGGTGTCTGTTCTCCCCTTCTTTGTGTTCATATGTTTTCAGTGTTTAGCTGCTATTCGTAAGTGAGAACATGCAGTGTTTGGTTTTCTGTTCCCGTGTTAGTTTCTATGCAGCATTGTGTAAACGTCTTGTCGAGGAGCTTAATGTGACATCCTAATCGCCCATCTTCTGTCCTATATGGTTCCTCCTCAGGTCCAACTTTTATCAAAGTGAGAGTGCTAAAGGACAGGCACAATTTTATAATTCATTTAAGGGACCCTAAGGAAATTGTGAAAAAGGAAGAGAAAGGGCATTATTATTTAGAAGAAGAGAAAGAAGGAGATGAGGAACAAAACCTTGAAGCAGGTAAGCAGCGGCATCTTTGTGCCAGTGGATCTTAACACTTAAGCAATGTGCCGAACCCATCTACCTGACAGGAATACATGTGGACTCCTTGTACTTAGCACATGGAATTTTCCCACATGGTAACTCAGGTATTTTGCCATCCTGTAATGTAATATGTTATTATACACATAGTCCATCATAGTGGGCTGCTTACTTGATTTTTTTTCCTTCAGGCACCCAGCTTTTGATTCCAGTTGATACAGAGTCTACCCAGACTGGTCACCTTTATGGAGCAACACTGAGTTTGTCATATCTATTCTGCCCTTAATTTTGGTTTATGGACTTGTACCAATTACATTCTCTAGGATACAGGTCCTTTTGCAGTGATTCCTACCATAGTACAGCTTCTTTCCAATATTCACTGCAATGATGGGCTTTCTTCCTGTGCTCTATCACTTAATCCTCTGTAGCACTGAATATATTAGGTTGCAAAGACAAGGAAAAACCATACATTTGACCATACATTTACCTGCTTGGAGATGAGAGCTACAAATAGATTTCCATTGATAAAACACCATGAGACTTCATGATAACACCATTGTGCCAGGTAACATCATTAAGAGAAATTAATTTCTTCTTCCTTGCCCAATATGGTATTGATTATATGTACAAAAGAAAATGAGTTACTAGCCAGGCATGGTGGCTCACACCTGTAATCCCAGCATTTTGGGAGGCTGAGACAGACAGATCATTAGGTCAGGTGATTGAAACCATCCTGGCTAACTGATGGTGAAACCCTGTCTCTACTAAAAAAAACACAAAAAATTAGCCAGGCATGGTGGCACGTGCCTGTAGTCCCAGCTACTCAGGAGGCTGAGGCCGGAGTCACCTGAACCCAGGAGGCTGAGGTTGCAATGAGCCGAGATCACGTCACTGCACTCCACCCTGGGCAATGAGAAGAACAAAACTGTCTCAAAAAAAAAAAAAAAAGAAAGAAAGAAAGAAAAAAGAAAAGAATAGAAAAGAAAAGGAGTTACTGGATATATTCAACTCAAATTAGTGATATGAGGGCCAGGCACAGTGGCTCATGCCTATAATCCTAGCACTTTAGGGGGCTGAAGTGGGCTTATCACTTGAGCTCAGGAGATCGAGACCAGCCTGTCCAACATGGTGAAACTCCATCTCTACTAAAAATACAAAAATTAGTCTGACATAGTGGGGAGCACCTGTAATTCCAGCTATTTGAGAGGCTGAGGCACAAGAATTGCATGAACCCCAGAGGCAGAGGTTGCAGAGCCAAGATTGCACCACTGCACTCCAGTCTGGGTAATTGAGAGAGATTCTGTCTCAAAAAAAAAAAAAAAGAAAGAAAGAAAAGAAAATTAGTGATAACCAGTAACTAAATTTCATATATGAGGTTAGTTAGTGACATTTTCTAAACTCATGGGAAGAACACAATGTTTTTTTTCTCTGACTCTCTTTGCTAGAGAAAGAACACAATGTTTGACAAGTGTGAATGTGCCCAAAAACTTAACACAGAAATTTTAAAATGAATTTTCTTTATTTTACCTGATATAAAAATATATGGAGTATTATTAAAAATTAAGAAATATGGAAATACTTAAAGAAGTTAACTGTTGCCTATAATTCTACCACCCCAATGATAACCACTGCTAATAATGTATTTATTTCTTTATCCTCATGAGCATTTTCATATTCATTAAATATTCTTTGAAAGCAAGATTTTTGGATGATTTAATATTTCATTGGTATATAATTATAGTTTACTTATTTCCATGTTTTTCATATTTAGGTGATTTCCACCAAAATAAATAAATATATTTAGTCATATTTATATAATTTTATATAAGCATACATATCTTAATGTATGTTTATATTATATACGTATGTATTATATATTATATATTTACATATAAATATTCATATATTCATTTGTATAATAATTTATTTTTTTTTACATTATTAGCTAAAGTCCCCTTTTTAGCCCTAACATTAGACCTTCTATTTTCATTTCAGCTTTAATTATCCCTGGAGTCTGCACACTTTGGCTCAAATTTGCCTCACGATCTGTTTTTATATGGCCTATGAACTAAGAATTGTTTTTGCATTTGTAAAGGATAGTCCAAAAAACAAAAGCAAAGAAGAAATGTCATAAACACTATATATGTGTCCTACAAAACCTAAAACATTTACTATCGGGCCCTTTTCAGAAAAAGTTTGCTAATCCCTCATCTAGACAGATCTACAAAAGATTAACAGACAGAGAGAAATATGAGGATGCAGAATGGTCATTGCCCACCACTTCTGGCTTTCTTCTTTTCCATTTCTGTCCTGCTTTATTTGTTTTTGTTTAGTGTTATTAAGTCTCTCTTCACATGAGGCACACAGTAGTATGCCCTGTCAATGTTTATGCATCTCTGGATATCTGGATGGATATCTTGGCTGGATACAGGATCACCCTTTTCTCTTTATGATTCATAGTTGCTATTGCATCATCTTGTAATTTCCACATTAGAATTTGATGAGCCCTTGTAATCTAAGAATCGAGCTCCAGCTTTAGCTCAGGAAATTTTAATTTGGTTGTTAATTTAATTTTTGTTCTTCATTTGTTTCTTTTTTCCTTTTGTAAAACCCATAATTTGCATACATTTATCTTCTATACCTTTTACTTCTTTTGTCTTTTTCATGACTCTCTTCTGTTTCTTTAAATGTTTTGCTCTGTTTTTGTTTTTTTTTGGCAGAATAGTGATTAATTTAGGCAGAGAAAGAGCAAAAGGAGAGAGAAAAAGATGAGAGAGAGAAAGCTTCCATGAAGATTGTGGAAGGGGACCCGAATATGGAATCCTGGAGAAGAAAGCAGTTTCCACATTGAGTGGAAGGGGACCCCAGAGGGAGAAATCCCTGCTCTGGATTTTGTTTTGTTTTATAGACAGGTTCTTGCTTTGTTGCCGAGGCTAGAGTGCAGTGGCCCAATTATAGCTCACTGCAGCCTTCAACTCCTGGGCTCTAGGGATCCTCCCACTTCTGACTCTCAAGTAGCTGGGTCTAAAGGCACATGCAATCGTGCCTGGCTAACTTTTGTATTTTTTTCTTTTTTTTTCCTGAGACGAAGTTTTGCTCTCTTGCCCAGGCTACAGTGCCGTGGCATGATCTCGGCTCACTGCAACCTTTACCTTCCGGTTCAAGTGATTCTCCTGCCTCAGCCTCCCAAGCAGCTGGGATAACAGGCACCTGCCACCATGACTGGCTAATTTTTGTATTTTTAGTAGAGTTGGGGTGTCACCATCTTGGCCAGGCTGGTCTCGAACTCCTGACCTTGTGATCCACCTACCTCTCTGCCTCCTAAAGTTTTGGAATTACAGGTGTGAGCCACCACAGCCAGCAACTTTTGTATTTTTTGTAGAGACAGAGTTTACCATGTTTCTTAGGCCTTTCTCAAACTCCTGGGCTCAAGTAAAGTGCTAGAATTATAGGTGTGAGCCACTGTGCCTGTCCTGCTCTGTTTTGAAATAATTTTTTCACTTGATTTTCTAAGAAACTCATTTGAATTTCAAAAGTGACCGTTTTCTCCTTTAAGTCATGTACAGATTATAAATGGTTTGGTTGGGAAAGTATATTTTTAAATTCTAGAAAGTGCTTTTTAGAATATCCTTATGTACTTAAAAAATTCAAGCATTTCACTAACTCTTCTATAATTTATATTTTGCTCAGCATGTGGTCTGTTTGTTTAGTGTTTTCTTTTCTGATTCTCCTGTCTCTGTCCATTCCACTCCATTAAATGGTTTATTGCACATTCTTTTTCTCAAGTTTCTACCAATACACTCTCTTATTAATAGTGCATGAAGATGCCAATGTTCCTGAACTGAACCCTAATGGATATCAAGCATTCTTTTTTTGGTAGACTTTATTTTTCATAGCAGTTTTAGGTTCATGACAAAATTAAACAGAAGTTGCAGAGATTTCCCAGTACCCTCTTCCTGTACACATGCACAGCCTCCCCTACTATCAACATTCCTCACCTGGAGTGGTACATTTGTTACAGTCGATGAGCCTACATTAATATCTCATTATCACTCAGAATCCATACTTTATATTACTCTTGGTGTTGTGCATTCTACGGGTTTGAACAAATGTATAATGGCATGCATCTACTATTATAGTATCATACGTAGTAGTTTCTCTGCCCTAAAAATCTGTGCTCTTCCTGTTCATCTCTCCCTCCTTCCTAACCCCTGATAA